>PVJO010004305.1:0-111263 GCA_004026905.1 Hystrix cristata | reverse complement strand
CTCCTGTCTGCTTCTCCAAACACCTCTCGCTCCGCTGTGCAAATGTGACATTTCTGCTGCTACAAAGTCATGTCCTTTTCTTTGTGGGAATAACTAGCCCTCACTCGCTGGCTGCCCCCCATCCCCAAACCCTCTAAAAAGTCCTTTTGTTCGTCTCGCCCTCGCCCTCCACCCGCACCGAGTGCGGCTCCGTTCCGCCAGCCCACAGCCTTGGCAGGCAGCTCCTTCAGAGGCACAAGCTGGTGGGGAGGCGTGCCAGGGGAGCAGGGGGTGCTGTGTGTCACAGAGGGCACCCTGGGCGGTGACCCCAACGTGTACTGTGGACATCAGAAGTGGTCAACAAGCATATTCCCAAGTACGTTCGAAGGCTCACACTTCCCACGGGCTCCAAGTCACACAAACACTTCCTAGGAGGGAAGTTCCCACAGGAAGGGAACTGAGCTCAGGGCTTGGCAGACGCCACCCAGATGGCTTCCCCAGCCCGGGCTCTACAGGCCAACCTGCGTGCGTGCTTCCATCAGAGCCAGGGAGGCTGGGACCCGAGTCCTGGCCTTGGCCTGGAGGCCCTGGAGAGCTTCCCATGGCGCTTTGGTCACCAATCTGCAGCCAGTGAGACCAGGGGCGCATCTGCAGCATGGAACTCACCACTGTAGAGGGCACGCAGGGCAGGGGCATCAGCTCCAAAGCGCGCTGGTGCCCGAGATGCTCCCCAGGCCTCCAATGTCTTTGGAAACGATGTAAATGTCCTCAGAGATATGCCAAGAACCTGGGCCCCTCTGTGAAGATATCCTCACCTGATCCTCCTGAAGGAACCGCTCCACGTGCTCGTACGCGCTCGTGTACTTGTGCTTGACGATGAGCTCACACCACCGATGGCGAACCTCGGGAGGAAAGAGAGACTGCGGTAAGCAACAGGGCGCAGGTTCCGCGGCCGGTCAGCTCAGGCTTGAGGAGCCTTCCGCACGGCACATGGTTACTCTCCGAAGTGCACCAGCACTGCTGACATGTTCGATTTACATTTCATTTTAGTTTAGCTTCCTTTTCAAAGAGAAGAACCATGTTCCTCATGAGGAGGGCTCGTGGCTCACCCTCCTGGGGGCAAGCGTATGTTTCAGCTCAGTGGTTCCATGTATTAGACACGACTTCCAAGCGGCTGATAAACCAAGGCCGGACTGGGAAGTAAGGGCGTGCTGCAGGCCGGGCTCCCGGTGGCATGCTTCCCACAGGGTACTGTCCCCGGGGGTCGTGGCACAACCGCTTCATTTCCTGCAACATGACTGGTCTACCAAGCCTGAGGGGAAGACGCTACTCTCCGATCTCAAAAAAAGGCAAAGCGGTGCCCCTTCTGACAGTCTGGGCAAGAAGCTAGAAGAGGGGTTGACCTGGTAGCTCCTGCTGCATGTGGGCCCTCAAGCACAACATACTGAAAGCACACAAGCCTGAAGTAGATGATATTCTTTCAAAGATATACTTTCTCTGGGAGGCTGAGACAGGAGGATTTCAAGTTCAAGTCAAGCCCAGGTAACTTAGCAAGAACTTGTCTCAAAATAAAAAAATAGTAAAAGGACTGGAGATGTAATGAAGTATGAATAAAATCCTGGGTCCAATCCCCAGTACCAAAAAGAGAGACAGATAGACAAACTTGCTTTACTGGCCAGGTGCAGTGACACACACCTATAATCCCAGAACTCCGGAGGCTGAGGCAGGAGGATCACATGTTTGGGTCTAGCCTAAGCTATGTCCTAGCCTAAGGATGATGCCCAGAATGCCCTCACAACCACAAGGGAGTTCAGAGGTTCGGGGCAAAGTGAGATTCTGTCTCAAAAATCCCAAAGTAAGTAAATGATACACTTCACTAAGGTGTAGCTGCCTGAATTTGCCAAGAGCCCTCCCCTTTCTTCAATGCTAGACACCGATTCCAGCCAATGTCCTCCGGCAGCCACATCACCAGGGACAAGGGCGCCCCTGCAGGCAGGGCCTGCATCTCCCTGTGCTGCAGCATGTTCTTCACAAAGAAATCAATTCCACCCAGCAAACATCCTGCGTCCCTACTCGGTAACTTCTCCAACAATGGCCACACACAGAGGTGAAAGATGCGGTTTTAAAAAGCCTCTCACATCCTTTCCATACTTTATTGCCTTTGAAAGAGGGAGACGCTTTGTAGTGATCCATTTGCAGCAATAAAAAAAAAAAAATGTAAGCAATTTCAACATTCTGGCTAAAGCCCCTGCAAATTATATCACTGTGTACTCACCTGGTTGGGTTTTTCCTCCAATCTATTCTAAGTAGATCTGTGTGTAAATAATTACGAATGAATGAGAGAAACAATCTTTGCAAAGAATCCTCCCCCCAAGCTGCAGGGCGCCCCCTGCTCGGAAAACAGCCAGGCCAGGAGCCTGGGAAGGACGGTGCTCAGAAGGCCCTCACAACCACAAGGGAGTTCAGAGGTTTGGGGTCAAGAGCTGATGGCCTTGGACACCACGGCAAGAAGGAAGCTGGTCCCAGCTGTGAACTCTTTCCGCCCTCAACCAAATGTTCAACAACAGACCATAAAAGGGAAGGAGCGGCCCATGAGATACCCCAAGCAGAGAGAACAAGGGAGCGGAGCTCCTCCGGCACAGGACGCCACCAGAGTGTGGGTCTCATCCAGGGCTCTGGGTCAAGCACCAAAGTGCAGGCAGAAGGAACCTGCGATCCGCTCAGCTGGCTGCCTCCACCCTCCTTCCCTCCCAGCGCTGACACCGCCGGCCACATCCCGCTCCGGCAGGCTGCTTCGCCTGTGAGCTCTGTGGAAACCGGAGCTGCCCCGCAGCCCGGAGCAGGGCCAGAAGGAGTCCACGAGGCCGGCAGCGTGGACAGTCCCCACCCTGGGACCACTGCGGTGCCATCTCAGGACACAGCCTCACTCTGTCAAACGCAGGACGGGAAGAAAGCTGTCAGCTCCCAAGTGCTCTTGTGGCCTGACCACACCACAGCCTGGCAAGGACCATCTGTCCTTCCAAAGCCTGGCAGAGGAGGTGAACACTATGTTTTTTAGATTTTTAGAATGGAGGATTTCGCCTCATTTCCTTTCTTCTGTGCTTTCCCTCTCTTATTTACACATACAGAAATAACAAAGCTTAAACCTTGGCCTTTTTCTGAAGAGGACACAGCCCCAGGTGGGCAGGGGCAGGGCTAGCCAGACCACGCCAAGAGGAGGCCCAGGAGATGGCCCCATCAAAGAGGCCCTTTCGCCTCCACCATGAGCTCAGCATTTCCACTTCACTGTCAGAAACAGTCGATTGTCACGACTAATAAGACAGCCAGTCTTCTGACCCCTGAAGGCTGACATGGCGTCCAGGAAGGGTGGGCCAGCTCCCCCACCCGCTCGCCTCGAAGGGCAGAAAACAACAAGAAGCCTTTTCATCTGAAAGAACTAAGCACACTGCAATGTTTCACCGACAGGATGTTTAAAAGACATCACGAAGATGCTGTGCAAGGCGAACAGTGCACCAGACAGTTCCTGCTCCCGTGTGAGTTTTTACTTCATGTTTCTCTGGGAAACAAAATCCTTATTTTTCTTGCCCATCGTCTCAAGGATCCACTTTTCACATGGCCACTTGTCACCACACGGGACGGGAAGGCATCTGTCTCCGCCTCTCCCAGCAGCATTTCCAAAGCGGGCGCTGATGGAGTGAATGCTGCTTCTCCGGAGCAGGGAGACTCCCGGCCCGCTCGGTTGGGACCTTCCCCGACCCGCAGGGCAGGAAGGAGCCACACTGCCCAGAAGAAGGACCACAAGAAAAAGGGTGTGTCTGGCTTACATATACGTGCTTGTTCACTGAAGAAAGGGATCTTGCTACGTGACCAGGCCGGCATCAAACTCCTGGACTCCGACGATCCTCTCGCCTCAGCCTCCCAAGTAGCTGGGATTACAGGCTGGCACCATGGTGCCTGGCACCTGCGGTTGCTTGCTTTAAATTAATTAATTAACGGGGACAGTGGTCACCTTGTCCTTTTAAAAACAGCCTCAGTCAGATTCAAAATAAACACAGGAACACTGTATATATCTGCGACAGTGCCTGGCACTGGCACGCCACAGTGGACTTTCTCCAGCCCCCAGGCTCCTTCCGCCATGCTGGGGACAGGCCGCCCCGTGCCCAGGTTGTCATCCTCTGCACGAGCGTGAGTTTACTTCTGGGGGGCAAAGACCACGTCCCATGGTCCCCCCTCCTTCGCAGCCACGCTACGCGGACACGGAGAGTGTGCGAGAGTGTCCGCCACCCACTCTGCAGGCTGGGAGGGAAACCACGTGCGCAGGGTAGAGGAGCAGACACCGGGAGCTCCTAGGGGACAGACAGATCTGGACGCCTGCTCCTGAGGGCACAGAGAGCTGTCCCATCACAGGGCAGCAGGCACAGCCGGGTGGACCAGAGACCCTGTCCCCACCCTACCCTTCCTCTCCCAAGGCCCGGGGGACAGCAGAAGGCACCCTGAGATCAGACCCCCCAGCCCACAGCCAGCAGGAGCCACACTCTACATGAACGTGGAAAGAGTCATGGCTCCTGCTCGGATGGATGCCAGGGACATGGCTCTGCTTGGGAGACGGGACAAAGCCCAGCTGCCAGCACAGATGGGAGGAAAACCATCCAATCAAATTGAAAACCAACGACACCAGGCCCCAAAGTCAGCTTCTATGCCTCCCCTCTTCACACCACAGTTCTCTTTCCAGATTAATATACCAAATGTTGCAGCAAGGTGATCTCCCGGCCCCCGCCGGCAGCCACTCCCAGTCCCGACCGTGGGGCAGCCACGGTCCCACATGTACTCACAACACAGACACACAACACAACGGCATGGCTCGCACTACTCTACACTCGAGTGTAACAGAATCCATGCAGCAGAATGTCTCAACTTGTCGTTCCCGTGAGTGGAGAAAAGGCCCCCCAGTCCTCGTGGCCATCGTCCATAGTGCCCTGCTGCACGGTGACTTGACCAAGCCTACGGACAGTCCCTGCACTTGCGACAGTGCAGACTGGAAGCGGCCCGCGATGTGATGAGGCACAGGCCTGTTCACACCCAGTGAAATTCTCAGTGTGGAGTTTCTGGATCAAACAGTGGGACCGCTTCATGGTGACAGACGGCCCGTGTGGCCTTCCTGGGGCACAGCATTTACGCTCTGGCGAGCGAGTCCCCTGCGCTCCCCTGTCCCTGGAGGTGGACTGTCCTTCCCAGTGGTAAAGTGCCAGGGACAGTGGACACTGTCACTATCCCAAGCCTGAAGGGCCGAGGGGGGGTGTCCACCATGGAGTCCTGGGCAGGGACCCGCAGACAAGGGAGGATGACACTTCCGAGCAGCTTCGATGTTCTTCTACTGAGAGTGAGGCTGAACCTTCTTCCATGTACGTAACGCGTTTTTCATTAACTGTGTATGTCCTTTCACAGTTTCCCTATTTTTTTTAAGATCTTTTTTTCTAGTTAATTTGTTGGATGTTTCTGAATATAAGGTAATCAAGTTAAAATTAGTCTGATTAAATAACAAATATTTTCTGTAGTGTGTTAACCTTTTAGAGTTTGTTCACAGCAGCTGTGTCTATTTCTGAAATGTAATGCACTGAATTTATTTTTTCTTCCTGTGACTTCTCAGAGTTCTGTTCATTTAGTTTTAGTTTTCGGGGTGTATACCTATGCGCAAAGGCACCAAACTGTACATTTTAAATATACATATTTGACTGTACTTCAATTGTCAGCAGAGTGGAAAATGCAATGGCTTTAAACACTGACTCCAATTCACTGCGTCACTCTACAGAGTCTGGAGTTACAGCCACCACCCTGGTCAGGGAAGACTAAGAGGGAGGGAGGGAGGGAGGGAGAGGAGAGGGCAAGCGCGGTGCCAGGAGGGCGGGCCAGGAAGGAAGGAGAGAGACAGCAGGAGAGAAGCCGACAGGGAGAGGTGAGCGGAGGCGGGTCCCCAGGGCACCAACTGCTCCTCACTGCAGCCCAGGCCCGCCAGGGAAGGCCCACTGGCTGGGCAGACGGGAGCCGGGTGAAAGAGAAGGATGCTCCATGGCCCCGGGGCCGGGGGACAGCACCGTGCTGGGCACATGAGTGATGACATGATAGAGAGGTAATCTGCACTCTGGATTCTTCCCACATCATCACAACGAAACAGACTCTTGCACAACAGACAGATGCCCACCCTGGAATACTTGAGTGCCACAAAAATCAACTCTGAAAACGTGTTTTTCCAAAGCCTTCCACTCAGGATGTGGTGGCTGCTTCCTTCAGCGCACAGGTGGCTTCGGCACAGAGGTACTACTTACACCACTGGAAAGGGACCCGAGAACCCTACACGAGCAAACATAGTGGCCGAGTGCTCAGTCATCAGCGCTTTTCCACGTAGGCACAGACAGGAGGGCCTTGGGCTCTGGGGTGGGAAGGTGAAGGGCTGTGTGAAGGGGCCATCCATGTAGCCCCACGTCTGATCCTCAAGCTATCCGAGTAATGGCTCCGGGGAGGTGGCCCTGGCCGCACAGTGGGACAGCCCTCAGAAGGGTGACGCAGGTCTGTGGAGCTGCCTGGATCTCCGCACACATGTGGGCAGGTGTAAAGAGGCTTCTGGAGGAAGCATGTACCAGCTCTGTGAGGCTGGCATCTTCTTTGATCCCAGCATGCTCGAGGAAGCCAGCAATGGGACAGGTATGGGGAATGGCATGGGACAGAGTGGCAGCCGGTACTGTCAAACACATGCACATCTGGGTTTCTAGAGTAAGTCCTTATACACACGTGTGTGCACACAGTGCAAGAGAAGGGTTGTTTCCCTCACTATATATAACACCCTGGTTTTGCTGTTCTTTATTTCCAAAATGCTAGCTGCTGATCTACTGAACATACACTCTGACCCACGTGGCTGGCTTGGCCCACAGGATGAAAGTGTCCAGCTCCGGCTCCCTGGGACCACTCGCTCCAGGCTGCACACACAGGAAGTGCCTGCGGCCTCAGCGCTGTTTCTGGCTTGCTTTCTACTTTGGTACTCTGTTACTGATTTATAAGAACTCCAAGGAGACGTCTGTTAAACCAGCAAAGTGATGGGCAGTGCCCGCGAGGCAGCTGCACCCACCAAGAGGGCGGCCGTGACCGTGCCATGGGCAGGAGACTGGGAAGACGCGCTCCCATGAGGCAGGGCTGCGACCATGCAGCCGGGGAGGAGGCTGAGCTGGGTCTGAGACTCCCAGCAGCAGGAGAGATGTCCAAGGCCTTGAGAGAGGCAGCCCTTCCATGCCACCCCCTGGGAATTTCCCAAAGCATGTGTTGGGCCAGCTCACATAGCCACGCCCCAGCATCAGCCCAGCAGCATGGCAACTCTGTCTTCTTTGACAGTTATTACCACCCAAAGGCCCCACCGAGCCGGCTACCTCGTGGTCTAAAGATGCAGTACAGAGAGAGCTGCTCTCTGACCCCTGGCAGGGCCGACCATGGTGCCGCCCACCCAGAGCCTGTTTATAGTCCTAGCCATGCCCAAGATTCGGGACACCGTCCACCACCCAACAGGCGCCTCTGCGAATAGCATACCCATCATTAGGGTACGCTGCTCCCTCACATCTGCTGCCCCTGGAAACAGAAAAGCTGTGAAGTGCAACCCCACGCCCACCTGACCTCTGCTCAGCACAAGGCACTTTAATGTGCCAGAACCAGCGTCCTACTGGGGTGGACAATTTTTTCTACTGAGGGTCAGACGTTGGGCGTTTTTGGCCTCTGGCCTTTGTGACAAAGGTAGCCCTAGACAACACATGGATGAAAACAAGTCTTTAGGCTTTCATCTTTGGGCTGCGCTGATCTAGGCTGCAGGTCGGAAAGTTGCCCAGGCTGGGCTCCAACTTGTGATCCTCCTGCCTCGGCCTCCTAGAGTGCTGGGATTACAGGCCTACACCACCACATCCAACTTACTTATCATCTCAGAGACTAACTTTCCAAAGTTTTCAAGCTTTCCTACAGTATAATTCTTTTAATAAAAATCTCACTCGGAACCCCAGTTCATAAAGATAGATTACAGAACAATTTAAATCTCCCTATCAATCTTCTGCTGACACCAGGAGGAAAGTCTCAGGTGCTTCCCTAGAGCCTTTAGCCTTGCAACAGGAAGGCCGTGGGGAGAGACATGTCCACTGCAACACTAGACGGCACCGTGGTGGCCCCACTCCCCCAGCACTCCCATGCTCCCTTCGGTGATCTGCTGAGTCCACACCGCCAGCTCACCCATCAAGCCTTCCACCCCGCTCTCACGGAGTAGGCTCTTACAATCTCTCAGCTCATACTCTGCAGGGTGTGTCACCGTCTCCGTTGGTTGGGCACATTTCCTCACCCTGTCACCAGGCTCGCTAGCGCGGCCCTGTCTCAGCATGCAGCGCATGGCATACGCTCAATGTGCACTTCTCAATGAACGTAGCCACTCGGCAAGCTTGGAACACTCTTCAGCTACTTTGAAATTATAATGCACAGTTGGAAGCTATAAAATGCTTTGAAGAATGCCACCCATCCTATTTATGACAGGAAGCACTCCCCTTGCTTTTCAGTCCTTTTGATTTTGAAATTTACTGCTGAAGGGGAAAAAAATCTGTCCAGGGAACATGATCTGGGAAGCCCATTAAAGCTCATTTAGGGTTCCATTTATATCTGTAAACAGAAAGACCAAGGCTCATGGCTTTTGTAAGTTAGTAAGTCTCCACTGCAATAAACAAACCTGCTTTCTCAATTTGTGTCCTTAAATTAGGTTTACTTGGCCTTAAAGTGCGTTTACTGCTGCTAAGTGGGGCAGCCTCCGCCGAATGGCTACGGGCAGGCGGCATTTCCAGGCCTGCACTCTCACTCTGCTCGGGGTGTCTGCAATGCTACGGCACGGACCTGCTCGTCCTCGGGAGACTGACCACAGCACAGTCGGCCACTGCTGTCACACAGGACTGTCGGCATCTCTGTTCTGATTTTCTCGCTCCTCCTTCGCTCTCACTCCCAAAGGGCTGCAAACTGAACGTTATTTTTTAAGGGAGAAGGAACTAAACGTTGCCTCCCTCGCCTGCTGCGGCAGGTCTCTGAGCAGGGCGGACAGCGCCAATGAGGCCCTGCACCTCCTCCCCTCGCCCGACCCTGAGCTGGGCAGAACTAGACACGCAGCAGCTTGCAAAACAGTCGTCCCCACTGCTGGTGGCCACCACGCTTGACATGCACATGAAGCACATGGTGAGGTCAAGTGTGGTAACATGACAAAACAAATGTCAAAGCCTCACTCGTGTGTGATCTCACGCAAATCTTCACCCTTCCTTTCCTACAGATACACAATTTTGTTTAATGGCATTAAGGCTATTAAAGGCAAAAGAAGAACTCCAAAGCCGATGTGGGGTCCACAGAGAAATACGGCACAGCCTGCCCTTCCTCCCAGCCAAAGCTGTTCACACGTTTCACCGTGCGATTCTGAAACTAGGAAACGTCCTCCGCCTTTCTTCATCTCAACATGTGACACGTGGCCTTTGCCAAAAAGAGGACTTTCACTACTAGCAGAACGATGACCATGGTTACCTCTCCCCGCGAGCCTGCGTCTGCCCGAGAGGCTGGCTTCGCTCTGAAGGGCCTGGCTCAGGCTGTGAAGGGCCCACTGACCTGGCAGGGGGGCGAGACACTTACCACTGGGCTTCAGTCACCCCCGTCGCCTGCTGAGATCCCGGAAAAGCTGCTCACCAACTCTAAGTGCTGCGTATTGAGGATAAAGTGAAACAACAGACAAGCTCCTGGAGCTTATAGCTCAGGAGAGAGCCAAGGTGACAATGCCAAGGGACACCCAGAAGGACCTAACGGTGTGAGCAAGATGTGGTCAGAGCAGACTGAGAAGGAGCCACACAAAGCGGGCAGAAGAACCAGCTGCTAAGGGGGCGTCCGGGGGCAGCTCTCTAGCCGTGCGGCGTGTTCTCCAAAATAATCCAGCTCTTCCTTTCTATCGCTTCTTAATGACAATTTTTCCAATGCCCTTCTCCACAGGAGGCAGAGAAATAGACTTTACAACCAAAACTCCTGGGGCTGGGGGTTTAGCTCAGTGGTTAGAGCACTTGCCTTGCAAGCGAAAGGCCCTGAGTCTGAGCCCCTGCACACACACAAAAAGAGAACAAAGCCTCACCATTGAGGACAGCGACAATGCCACAGAGGAGGGTCTGCGGTCTCACACTGCAGGAGCCTTCCATGCCTCCCTGGGGCTGCAGCTCTCTAGGTCTGCTGTGACTGAATCGAGAAAGAAGGCACACACAGATTTGCACAAAAGTGATGACTGCACGAGAGATGCTGAGATGATAAAGAAATGCAAAGGGATCCTGGAATGGAAAGAATTTCTGTGGACTGAGTTCCATAGAGGTTTGCCGCTGACCTGTGCTCCTGAACGGCAAAACACGAACATGTGGGCTAAAGGAACAGTTTGCCTTCATAAAAAAACAATTAACAAGTACTGTGGGGGGGCACCTGAAGACCCAAAAGGTAGGAGCTAAAACTATAAAATTCTTTGAAGTCACAACCATAAAATTTCATGGCGTCGGATTAGGCAATGGTTTCTTACATTTGACACTGAAAGCACAAGCAACAAAAGGAAAAATGGATAGAATGGACTTCAAGAAAGTCACAACTTTTGTTCTTCGAAGAACACTATGAAGAAAATGAAAAGACAACCCATACAGTGAGATGATATTTTTGCAAATTATATTTGATAAAGGACTTTTATCCAGACTATATAAAATGCTTAACTCAATAATAAGAAGACAAGGCAATTTTCAAATGAGCCAGAGGCTGCCCAGATGTTTCTCCAAATAAGATACATAAAATCAACAAATAGATGAAAAGTACTCAATATCATTGGTCAACAGAGAAAGGTAAATGAAAACCAAGTGAGACACTACACCGTATATCTAAGAAGATCCCTGAAATAGAGACAACAACAAGGGTAGATGAGGATACAGAAAAACTAGAACCCTGAGTATCACTGGTGAGAATTAAAATGGCACAAGCACTCTGGGAACCAGTTTGGCAGTTCCTCAAGACAGCTGATCAGAAGTAAGAGAGGACTCGGCGACTCTACTCCTAAGTGTCTACTCAAGAAAAGTGGAAATGTACACCTACAGAAAACTTGTACACAAATGTTTATAGCAGCATTATTCCTAATAGCTAAAGAGTGGAAACAACCAGAATGTCCACCAAGTGATAAATGGACACATGGATGTGTTCCATCATAGGAATGAAAAATACTTGAAAATAAAAAAAGAATGAAGGGGCCAAGGGTGGAGTTCAGTGGTGGGGATCCAATCCCCAGCACAAACAAAACAAAACAAAGGGAACAGCATACCAACGGCTGATACATACTACAAACACGGACAACCCCTGAAGACACGATGCTAAGTGAGAAGTCGTATTGTACTTGATTCCATTTAGCGAAATTCCAGAGAGACAGAAAGCCAGCACTCGCCCAGGACTGGCAGCTGGGGGAGCTGGGGACGATGGCTACAGGCCGCTGCATTTCCTTCCGGGATGACGAAAATGTTCCACAACTGATTGTGGTGATGGTTGTACAACTCTGAATATACTGAAAACCACTGAGTTGTACACTCTGAATGGGTGAATTATATGGTAAGTGAATCACATTCCCAAAAAAGTTGTTATTAAAAACAATCACCATCATGCGCCTTTGGATGAGCCAATGGTTAAGGAAGGCTGAGGGGCACAAAAGGCTGCCTGGAGTCCTGAGGGCCAAGGATGTGGAGAAAGCCTCTGCTCTGGGTGGCCGATTTCTGGCTGGTCGGTCCCCTGTGCCTAGGGACTTCCTGTGCTCAGCCTGGGCATCTGCTTCCACCCACAGACGGGCAAGACCAGCTGGTCTATGGAACACAGTTCCATGTGGCCTGAGGTTGTGGCAAGAGTGACATGCACAATGAGTAGCCTGAACAAAACATTTCTGGTACCACCTCAAAGTTTAGCTGATGTCTTCATGTTTTTAAATTTCATACCCTGCCACATAAACAAAACACTACCAACTGCAGCCCTTGGGCACTGCCCACACACACAGGCAGCGCTCACCTTCTATCCACGCTGTGTGGGTCCCACAGCCTCAAGGGCAGAGACACCCCACAGACCGGGGCTCAATAAGGCTGCTACGCTGCTACCTCAGAACAAACAGGGTGGACTGGAAAGGCTCTTCCATCTGCATGCTCTATTACTCACCTTCTTGTCCCTGGAACACAATACCTGATGCCCACAAATTAAAGGAGCAGTTTATTTTGGCTCACAGTTAGTAGAGGTTTCAGTCCACAGTCCACTGGCTCTGAGGAGGACGGCAAAGCAGAGGGGCACAGCAAAGGAAGAGCTGCTCACCTCATGGTGGTCAGGAAGCAGGGAGAGTCAGAGAGGGAAGAGAGATAAACCCGTCTGGGTCGCGCCCACCGCGACTGCCTCTTCTGACCAGGCCCCGCCTCGTAACAGCCCCTCAGCTTTGAGTCCCCAACCCAGTCACCCTCCAAATACATGAGGTTCTGAGGCTCATTTTAGATCTCAACTATAACAAATATGATTCACTTCACAAATGTGAAAGAAAACAGTGTAAAGTTAACTGTGCCGATTTTCGGTATGGATCTCAGAACAAAAATCTAATACAAAAATACATAAACTAAAGAACCTAGAGGCACCATAAAAGTCCAGGCCTTGACTTCACTAGAGAGGCCTTCAGAAATAAAGTGAACACGAGATGTAGCTGGTTTCTTGCATGTCTCAGAAGAAAAAAAACCAGCGCAATGCTATTTAGACCCCAGAAAATGTGAAAAATCCTCCCATCTTTCTGAGGAGATCTTTACAGCAGGAGGCGCCTATATCTACTGCAAGAGCAGATGGTGCCCTTCAATCTTCAGATATCTATAAAATTGGACCGGCCACTAAATACAAAGCAAGAAGCAAGCAGTGAGGAACAGTAAGTGACCAGTAACAATAAAAGAAACTTTTCTAATAAAATTTGGCAGAATCTGTCACTGAAAGCATAAACAGTTACATTTTTAAAGTATTGACTTAACAGGTCCTTTTAAGAAAAATAAACCAGGTTTGCCGCCCGTGGCTCATTTTCTCCATCCTCATCCACTGAACGCTTAACTACCCAAACTATGCCGTAAGAGCCTGTGGCTGATAACACAGTCCCTAACCTCAGGAATAAGAGGATACTATTAACCTAAAAAGTTGATATTCTTTTGTCATTTTGGGTCAGCTCTTAAAAAAATCCCTTTATCACAGTGTAACAGAGGAGACACTGTTGCAGGCTTTCCGCAGGAAAGTTCCAGGGGCACTGGACTGAATAACAGAAGAACCTCTAAGGTACATGGTTTATTTAAAAATATATAGCTTAAAGCAGCTACTGCACTCCTTTCTTTCAGTCCGTACTGACCCCACCTTTAAGACTCTAACAAAAGAACACGCTGCTGTGTTAAGGGGGCCGCCACCCTTCCTGAGCGCTGTCTCGACTCTGTGAGGCCTCGCTGTTGGCAGGCCATGTCCCCAAGTGCAGACTCATCAGCCCTGGGTCTCTTGATCTGCGACCCGAGCTTGACCGCGCCGAGGGGCCGACAAGCTGGACCCTTTGTACCCGCAAAGATGTGGTGACCAATGGCCCAGTGCCGTGTATCTGGGAGCTGTCAGGAGGAGGAGGCAAGTGTCAACCTGCCCTTGAGGCGCTCCCTGTGAGATATGGCCCCTCAGATTTTATCCCGGAGGAAGACTTCACTAATTGCCACTCCACTTTGGGATCCTCCACAATGGTCTCCTTTTTATGTTCAGTCTGAAAACCTGCCTCGTGGGGTTCCGTTCCATGACGGTGATTTCTGACAATGCTGGGTGACGACCTGGGGAGCCAGCTGGCTGGGTAATGAGGCCCCCGGGGCAGCCTGCAGAGCAAAGCAGAAGAGGAAGCAGGCGCCGGCTGTGGGCCTCCGGGCATCGGCACCATTCCTGCTCGGGAGCTTCGGTGACCCGGGGGAGCCCCACGAGTGCAGAGGCCTCGGCGCCAGTCCTGTGCGCTGCCCCAGCCCCGGGGCTGCATGGGGAGGCACAGAGGGGTCCTGCGCTCACACATCACCACACTCACAGGGACAACATGAGCCAGAGCCGTTGTTTCTGCCTCGTAACCGCCTGAGATTCGGCACCGAGGAGGACAGTGGAGCAGAGATCCTGGGGTAGCACACTGCATTTTAACAAACTGTCAAGCACCCCAAAATGGCCAGAACACCCAAAGAAAGTACACCTGGCCTTTGCTCAAAACCCTGGTGTGAGGAAACAAACAGAACTGTCCCATGTGTGACCAGAACAGGAAAAGTAATTAGGAAGTAAAGGAGCACAAGGAGCGGAGACCCTCCTGAACCTTTTCGGTCTCCCAGTGAAGGGACAGGGCATGAGCAGAATCACAACCAGCACTGGACTCGAGGCTCCTCTGCCCAGGACACGTCCCTGGAGGTCTGCAGATCATGAAGTGCTCTGATTCTCGGAAATGAAATCCGCAAGTGACCCTAACCCTGCACTGCTGCCACCTCTAGCCTTCGAGTCCCAGCGACGATACTGCCCATGAGCGGTGCATTAAAGAACGCGCCCCTGTCTGGTAAATCCCAGACCAGCAGGCAAGCGGGAGGCCGAGCCACCGGCTGAGACCAGTACGGGCTCTTCCACCACAGCTGGTAACGTGGGGCAGGGCTGTGAGGCCGAGTGTTTGTCCATTCACAGTCAACCTTGAAAGTGTCCTTTCCAGGAGATGCTGGCAGAGCTCTGTGGATACTAGTGGCAAAACAGGTTTGTCCTTCCTTACCAACCCCTTCCCGTAGACTGACTTGCTACTGCTACCCTCGTCTGCAACACCTTTTTCTTCCAAGCAAAAGACCATTTTTACCTCTCCCAAGGGCACGTGCTCTGGAGCCTCGGGAGGGGGTAGAGCAGGCTCGGGGCCACCCCTAAACTCGGTCAGCCATCTTTCCCGTCACCCCACTCTGTACTGCAGCCAACTGTGACTGGTCATTTCAAAACAGATTTTGAAAACTGCCCTTTGTGAGCCAGCCACTGTCTTAAAGCACTGCATCTTAACCTGGGGACTTCCACCGGGGACACCTGGCTGTACCTGGAGACACTCTTGAGGGTCACAGGGCGGGGAGAGAAAGGAGTTGCTGCTGGTGCCTCAGGCACAGCAAAGGCAGGATGCTAAACACCCTACCACGCCAAGCACAGCCTCCTGCAAACACGGAATCACCATCACCCAGTCCCAGCACCACAAGTGCTCGGGTTGAGAACACGTCACTTAGAGCAGACCCTGCTCCCCACCTCGGGAACAGCAAACAGCCACAGAACCAAAAGCTAGGAAGGCCATGAGCAGATGCACGAAGTACGATGGAGCAGCAGGGGAGCCTGCAGGTCAGGACTGGGGCAGAACGCACGTCCAGGAACAAGCAGATTCTGTTTCCTCTAATCTCTGCACGGATTAAAAGAGGATACAACTAAAGAGAATATAAATGTTGTTTCTGCTAAATAATAAAACTTTACTGTTTCGGACCAAGTGACAAAATGTGAATCTTACATGAGCAGGAACTATGTTAAATTATGCTCAGCGGGGGTGTAGCTGAGGGGCAGAGAGCTTGCCTGGCATGCTAGCAGCATGTGTGTTCAATCCCCGTGTCCCCAACCCCACATCTGTGTGCACTCTCACTTTCTCAGCACCTTCACTTTTCTTGTCTCACGTTGTTTAACAGTCCCATGAAGATGACACTCAAGGCTTCATTTTAATTTGAGGAAATCAAGGCTCAGGATCCTTAACCCTCAAGCCCATGGGGAGGAATTAGGAGGCGCAGGGAAAAGCCCCAAACCGCCCTACCCAGCATTTTTCAAACTGTGGGCTGTGATCCTTCAGTAGCTCAGGAAAGCAACTCACAACATCACAATGCACATTTTTAAAAGAAAATGAAATAAGACAACACAGAAAATATCACAGTAAAGATAGTTTCATGAAGTTTTTCCAGGTGGTTGTGGTAAAAAAAAAAAAAAAAAAAAAAAAAAAAAAAAAAAAAAAACACAAAACCCCAAAAGCAATCAGTATAATCAAAGTACTGCCTTGGTGAGCAGTCAGATGGAGCCAAGCAGAGATGGGGACTTGACTGCGGTCGCTGGTTAGCTGGGCTCTTGGACTCAAATGCAGCTCACTACCAAGTCCCAGCCTCAGCCAGCGACAGGTCCTGGGCCCAAATGGTTAAATGTGAAGCTGTGCAAACTCCACTTGAGGCCAGGCCTGAGCCCAGACCCAGACGGGGAGACGAGAGAGGCGGGTCCTCAGGGAGACGGAGCACAGGGTGTCCACATTTTCTTGCTCCATCTAATTCAGGCGGCTCCTTCTTTATAAGCAACAGTATTTCTCCCAGCTCCATGACAAGAATGAATGTGCTAACGGCCTCTTCCACAAAATTAATTTTCTGGCGAAAGCACACCAATTGAAACATCAGAGTGTTCCACAGCACGGACCTTTCTGATCTGCAGCAGCCATCACTCCTATCTAAGCCAGACGAGACAGGAGTTCCTGCTTTTTAATTTTCAAAGAGGATGCTTGGAGATGCTGCTGCCAGAAATGAGCACCCAACTTGACATGCTCAGTTACAGTCTGCAGGAGGAAAATTGCTTGAAGGTCAGTTCTGGGGTTTGCGGGGAGAAGATATCACAGAGCGAGTTCCTGGATCCTCAGCTCACTACCGTGGGGCAGGCAGGTTTGCTAAAACAGACGCGGAATTTACTATTTCAAAGGGATCTTGGAAAACATTTTTGGTTGCAAAATCAGTAGTTGTATGTATTTTTAAATTTTAAGGCTCTTTCTTTGAGCTACACTTAAAAACTAAGAACAAAGTGCTTCCAGGGATGGAACTGCCCTTTAGTTCATTTTTCTTCCTGGTTGAGGGAGCCTGGTACAAGGCTGGCAGGTAAAAGGTGACCCACTCTACAGTCAGCTTCATCTTTCAGGCCAAGAAAAGTGAAGGTGCCCCTTGGCTGTGCCCCACCAGCAGAGGGGGCAGGCGTGAGGCGGCCTAGCACACCGCCTTCTCAGCACCCAGCTCCTCACACACTTTCCCTGTGAAGCTCAGCACAGAGCATCCATCGCCCGGGCTCTGACTTGTGTGTTGCCTCCTCAGGGTGCGGGCACGGGAAGGGCGTGTGACCTGGTCTGCATCTGGAAGGCCAGAACCCCCAAGCCCTCAACGGGCACTCAGCAGAGCCCAGGGCCTGGAAACAGGACTGGAGCACAGAGCAACACAACCACCAGGAGGCACAAGACGAACAGTTCAAAATAAAGCTCCTTGGTGGGACCGCAGGGCCTACCACGCCCCAAAGAGAGGAGGAGGCAGAGCAGAGGAAGGCACAGGAGCAAGAGCTGCTGCAGCAACAAGCCTGGAGGCACCAGGACGGTTTCGGCCTCAGCGCACGCCCGGATGCAGCAGGTAAGCAGCACTCCCCTCTCCCAGGGTGTGAGCATCCCTCCGCCACAGTGGAGAGGAGCCATCACTGGGCCGAGCTCTTTCTGCACCGGGCATCTCAATCTGCACTGAGGTTCCAGGGGCCCGCGGTGGCCGAGCAGAGCACCGGGGCCACAACTCACCTGCTCCTGCCTGTGAAGCCCTCAGAGCCATCCTCCGCAGGGATGCTCAGCGCACAGCCTACGCTCCGGTGTCTCTGGCCATCTTTTAAATGATTGCCACTAATTCCATATTTAAGAGTCTCGGTAACAATTTAACTTGTTCAGTCACAGAAGAGTCCCAAGAACCAAGTTAGAATCCTCAAGACCTTTTCCACCAAGTAGCAATTCTTTCTCCCATGAAACGTCTGTCACTTGAAAACGGTTATGACAATGCCATTTGGAATTCAGGGCATCCCCAATGGTGCATCCCCATTTTTTAAAAAAGTCCTGAGTGATGCTTACCTTTTTAAGCCCAAACACAC
Organism: Hystrix cristata; assembly: GCA_004026905.1. Taxonomy (NCBI): domain Eukaryota; kingdom Metazoa; phylum Chordata; class Mammalia; order Rodentia; family Hystricidae; genus Hystrix; species Hystrix cristata. Next base: position 93,272 of record PVJO010004305.1, on the reverse strand, counting down.
TAACTTCTTTAACTTATAAGGAAGAATTCTAATGGTAGAAATCAACACCATTTGTGACTGCATCTTCTTAACCAGAAATGGTCTGTGAATTCCAAACTGGACAGCCAAGAAGAAATCTGACACTACTGTGCTGGGCCCTGTTACGAGCCAGTGGGAGGGAAGCACCCATGTCCACCACCAGCAGGGACCTCTGAGTGAAGTGGGGAAATGTGCCCTAGAGCAGGGGACCCAGGCAGCACATACTCCTGTCCCCATCCTGCCTCCTCTTCCCGAGCTTAGGCCTAGCCCTGCACTCAGGGCCAAGAGCAGAGGGTGCCAGGCCCAGGCAAACCCAGTGGTAGGGCTGTCACTTGCCTTAAGATGACATTGTCTGCATCCAAGACCCATCCTGTTCTCTGCCTCCACGCTGCCCTGAGAAATTACTGGTCTCTCTATTTTTATTGAGCCTTAGAACTTTTAAGTGCATTTGGTGCCAACGTTTCTCCAGAGCTGTGTTCAAACAAGAAACCTGTCCTCACACATCACAAAGTAATTCTGATAGGGACTTTTCTTTTACAAGGCAGAACTGGATATACTGATAAATTTAGTAATCATAAAAAAAATAATAAAGGTAGCTGACCAACTAAATGTCTCTTAATCACACTTAACTAACACAGTTCCTAGAAAACATCCTGGTTGTCAAAACTCTGTTACTTTTCTGGTTCTGAGTGACACTCCTCACAGTAAGAGAAGCCACCGGTATAACTACGTGCCAGGACCTTGGCGGCCCGGGATGCAGGCTCATCTAGAGCGAAACGCCAGCTATACAAGGCGGCCTGGGGGCCCGGCGAAGGAGCTGGCAAAGCACAGTCGGGAGTCACCCCACTGCTAGGAATGGTGCACATGTTTTCAAGGAGTTTTAAAAAGTAACGGGGAAAAAGGGACAACTATCTTGAGATATGCTAATGACGTGAAATTCAAATTTTGGGGTCCATGAAAGGTTTTCCTGGCACACAACCCTATCTACCTGTTTACAAACTGTCTACAGCAGTTTTGGGGCCACGATAGCAAAGCTGAATAACGGCAGTAGAAATCGTCCTGCCTGAAATATTAACTGTTTGGTCCTTTACAGGAAAAGTTTGCTGACCACTATTCTGGCACGTCATCTCTTATTGTCGCTTCTCCATGGAAACCACTCTGAGCCCTTGGCTGTGTGGCCAGCTTCCTCAGGTCTTCGGGTCCTGGCTCAATGTCACTTTCTCCAAGTGGCCTGTCCTGAACACTCTGTCTAGAGACACTGAGTCCAGCTTCACCTGGTGTCTCCTCTTCGCAGGTCTTGGATGAAGGGGGCTTGGTCATCACTCGCGAGCTTCTGGAGGGCAAGTCCCAGTGCCTTCGAGAACACGTGTGAACCGCACAGCGCGGACCATGCAGCTCACGTGAGTGAGGCACACTGGACTCAGACGCCCTCCAGTCACCGGGGATCTGACACAAGACCTGCCCCATCTTTGGGCAACATGACAGACTTTGTGAGATGTAAAACAAGCAGCCAGATTAAACCTGTTGTCCTTCTCAAAGGTTTAAGAGGTTATATATAACAACTAAGCCAGGCTGTAAGTTAAGAACAGGATGTGTTTCATGCCAAAAGGAAGAAGGCAAACAGGGCCTAGCACCTCACGGCTTCCGGGCATCGGGGGACAGATGCCCAGTGCCTGCTCTGACCCTCCTGCCTGGGTCCACGCGGCAGGCGCCTGGCATTCCACTGCCATCAGAAGAGCCGAACGCCTATAAATAGGAAGCACTTTTAAACACTCATTAAAAATAACAGTCTGGCATTTGGAAACTCCTATAAACACCAATCTAAGAGCCGAAATAAACAGCAACAGTTGCACATTTGATCTATGTTCAGGCAGGTGAAAAGCTATGCGTGTCTTCTGTGGAGTTTTCCAATTACTCCTGAATTTGTGGAGCTTCAAACTGCTCAACAATGTCCACCTTACCTTTTAGTGAATAAGGAACTGGCCATTCTCAATTTACTCCATTCCCATGATTGTGAAATTCATTTTAATATTGCATTAACCCAATATATTTAGAAAATCATTTCAAAAGATATGTTGTAACGAACAAAGAGAAAATTACGACTAAGTTATTTTGATTTTTTATACATCTTCATTTCAAATGCTTAATATGGGTCCCGTATTGGGACTGTACAGTTTTTAAATGTTCATAGTTCTTTTCAACTGACTACAAACCAAACTTACTTGCATTTTCTACATTTTAGTTTTACATAAAAGAGCTTCTTTCTTTGAGCTCTTGCTCTTTCGTTTTACTTTAAGATGACTAAATACGTTAAACATTTACTATTCTACATTTTTAAAACCTGGAATTCATCTTAGGATTCATATTGCATTTTTCCCAATAAGCTAAAAGATATTAAGGACCACATCATGTTGCCTTCCCACGAGCATTCAATTTTCCTCTTGAAACCATGGCTGCTAGACTCCGTTCTCATTTCCTTTACACATGGCTCCCTTCCTGTCCTAACCGAATGCAACCAAGACACTCTGATACGGCCGAGCCAAGTCTTCCTAATGCGCACCAGGACGGCACCACCGTCGTTGCACAAGACGACCCCCGCCAGGCCTGTCACCCTGAACCCCCGCCCTCCCTGCTCCCCCTTCAGGAGACGTCCATCTATCTTTATGACTTAAAAAGGGGGAGATGTTCAGGACTTCCAAATACTGCAGTTCTAAGTGTAAGTGTGCCCAGAGCTGGTGCAAGCACCGCCCGGGAAGCCCTCGCTCCTTCCTAGGAACTCGGGGTTCCGCTACCGCAATGGCAGTTTGGACAGTGTGCGCTGCGGCGGAGCTCCACCTTCGCCATCAGTAGGGGGCCACCCGTCAAGCCTCCAGGTACCTCCGCATCCTGCTGGTGGAGACGGTAGGTCCTCTGGAGGGTCTGCAGAGTGCGGTGGGTCAGGGCCTTCTCCTCCAAGAGATGCTCCAGAAGCAAGACCAGCTGGTCTGGAAGAAGCTGAGGGTGAAACAAAACAGCCTGTGAAAATGCCATTCAGCTGACGAGGAATGAAACCCAAATGTTTCGAACGAGGACGGCGAAGCGAGGGTAGCCAGGCACGGCCGGCAGGCCTGCAACCCAGGCGGGGAAGCCTCGGGCTCATTCCGCCTCTGCAGTCACGCGCTCCAGGGCTGGCGACACCCGGCTTCCTCAGCTTTTCATTTCAGGTCTGTACTTCAGGGCAGATCAAAATGGTTCTTATCTTATGAAACATTATTGTGGCTTATTAGATCCTTGCCTTTATGGGATGCATATGCTAAAAAATGTCATTCAGCCTAGACAGAGATTCAAGAAGTCCTCCAATTTTGAGCAAACACATGGAAGTTCAGCGGAAATAAACAGTTTCCGATTTCCTTTCTGAACGGAGAAATAAAGAGCGTGCAATGAAACAATTACTGTCTCTTTGAAACAAGTCCTTTCAATACAAAAATGTTAAGTTTATGTTTATAATACACTAAAATCTTTTTAAAAGGATACATACACAATCACAAATATAACAATGCACACACATAAACACACATACACAGTCATCCATATTCCCATGTTTTTGCAAAGGACGGGTCAAAATGGCATTACCAGTTAAGGGCAAAGAGAGGAAGAAGGGCTAAGGTGGTCCAAAAAACAACTTTGTGAACACGTAATATTTGCAAAACCCAAGAAGTGAGCAAGATTTCACGTGTCTGTTCACTACCGTACCACAGTGGGAGTGGCGGCCCTGCCCAGCGAGCGGGGCCCTGAGATCGGCCTGGCAGAGCACTGAAGGAAGAACAGACAGTTCAAGACACGGCTTGTAGGAACAGAGAAATGCTCACTCTGAAATCAAGGTTTTAAATCAAGGTTTCCCTTCATCCTTGCCTATTCCCAGATAACCCTTGTCAACAAACCCAACTGTCACAGCTTGCTACTCGAGGCATTTTAGAAATGACTGGCTTCTCTCTCTGCCCCTCTCTACCTTTCTGTCCCTGAGTGTGCAAACTGCCTGGCCCTCCCGCCCCCACTCACACACAAACACACACTCTTCCGATATGAGCGTGCGAGAAACCGCTGGCTGCCTGTACAACACCCACCACCCAGTTTCACAGAGAAAGCAGTTCTCGGACAAGGCTACTAATGCAGAGTTGGAAATCTGCTGTCCGACAGCAACGGCCAAACTCAGGCTGCAGCTTCTGCTGAACCTCCTCCCAGGGCACCCAGCACACACCTCAGGTGGGCAGTCATGGGAGGCTGCCTGGCCGAGACACTGTATTCTGCCTCTCCTGTTGGCCCCTCCTGTCCTGGCTCCAACTCTGCTCCACCCCCGGCCTGTTTCGCACTGTCCTCTTGGCCCTGATGCTCCTCCCTGTCCCCAAAAAACCCTACAGCAGCTTGCAACGGAGGCCATTCTCTGCTGGAGGCTGAGCCTTCAGCCCCGAGTGTACACCTAAATGATCTAAGGTCACACCCCAAAACTTCCTGCACCAGAGACCCCCTTACAGAACGGTCCTGCTCCCCTCAACCCACCCCACCACTTCTCTTGCTCTCACTGTTGCCAGAACGCCTGGGACTCCTGCTGGAGCAGCCACCCCCTGCCCTGCGTGCTCAGGTGAGGGGTGGAGGACAGACCACACTCTAGGACAATGAGTAGGGAGCCGGGGGCTCTGGACTGGGTCGAAGTGGCCCTGCCTGGCCCGACACCCACAGCACCCCCATCAACCCCACGGGCAGAGTCTGGGTAGCCAGAAGGCAACAGCAAGCAGACTCAGGAAGGCAGGCATGTGGAACCGGGCCAGGCAGGCCAGGATGGGGGCCGTGTGTGCTAACTACAGTAAGAACCAAGCCCTGCCAATTTGCAGAATTACAGGGAAGAAAAGAGTAGAAAGAAAAGTGTCTCCCCATTACGTGTTTGTGCCTACAAAGAGGTCTATTGTTAGAACTCCGTTTGGGACTTGGTTAAAACTGAAGAGACGCAGAGGAAAGAGCAGATAGCTTGGTCTTCAACTTACCCAAGTGGGTTCAACCAAGACCCACAACGCCAGTGGAAAAATCAAAGCACCACTAATACTTGAACCCACCCAAATCACTGCATTTATACTGCGTATCTCGCAGAGTTTCCCCCCAAGCAGAAAGCTCACACATCTGTACACAGAAACAGAACTGAAGGGATCACTGAAAGCTTTTGTTCTCTCCAAATTGCACAATGGAAATAGTTCAAGCTTAAGCCCTCCCCGACTTACAACAGACAGCTGAGACGCAGGAAGGGCGGACACATGTCGTCAAACCTTTTAGGTTCTTTTTAAGTTTAATTGGCACTAACTGCAGGGAGGCAGGCAGCAAGGCTGCACAGCTGCTCCAGGTACGGGCGCCTCCGGCAGCAAGGCCCCAGGCGCACCGGCAAGAGTGTGCTCATTTGCGGGGCGGCGGGACGAACCAGGACAGCACCGGCCAAGAGATTTCGGCCAGGCAGACTTTTCAGAAGGGACTTGTAGAAATACTCTCACTCAGTAAACACCCTACAGCTAGCTGGCTCTCACGTGCCTCTCTAACTCAGGGGAAAATGATGGCTCTAGACCATGAAAAAAGTACACGTGATCAGTGCTCTAATGCTGTTTTAGGCCACAGACGATGAAACTAATTCAGTATCATTCATTCACAACTAAACATGACATCATTTTTTTAAATGACATTAGAGACCTTGAAAAGAGGATTTTAATATTTGCTTCAGTACAAAAACACGGTTAAGCAGCTGTGCTTTAATACAGATTTCTCTTTATAAAATAAATGTTTACTCCATGTAAAGCTACCCTGCAATGAAAAAGAAATAGTATGTAATATGCCAAAACGTCTGCAAAGCAACTGAAAGATATCAAATACGAGCAAATGCTCCCAGCGGCAGTGCCAGGCAGCGAGGCTCGCCCTGGCAGCTGGCTCTGGGGGAATGAGAAATGCTATGTGGATCATTCCACTCCCACCCACGTAGAAATCAAATTTCACATGACTTCCAGCCCAACTGTTTCAATACAGCAGTACCGTGGGAGGCAGACGTGGCCTCAGCCGCACGACAACATGATCGTGAAAACTGTCCGGGGAGTCATCTCCTAAGGAAGCAGCACCCTGACACGCTGCAGAGAACCTGCCTTTATTTCTGGGGTCTGATAGTGCTCGTCCCCAACAATGGACACAGAGATAAAAGTCCTTTCTTTGCACAAACAGGGAATTCGTTTGTTATTATTTCCATATGGAGATCAGCTCAGTATTTTTAAACACATCTGCCTTGGAAACTTAGACAAAATAAGACTACGGGGTGGCAAAGTCATGTGGGTACTTGAAAGAGGACTGAGCAGGTCGGTAAAACTTACACAAATACAAGAAACAAATGCTGTTTGTTAAAGGTTTTAGAAGTCTCTATTCTTACCATAAACATGCAAGATTTCACAGCTGTTAATTACTGAGAGGTACACCAAGAAAAGTCTACTTCTATTTTCTTCAGTCATCTCAAGAGTGGAGGTGAGCTATACAACTCTGAGCGGTTTAAAAGTTTCTACACAGACTCTCGGAAAGAAAATATGAATTTTGCAAACCTGCCTTCTGAATGTATCGGCAGCACAAAGAAAACAAGCCCCGACTTTTCCAGAAGCCTTTCACTGCAGTGACAGGGCATCACTCACTGCGCTCCCCGAGACCACCCACACGACTCTGGCCCTCTCCTCCATTAACAAGACCTGAAAAAGGCCAGCTCACCTCCTCGATCAGAAATGCCACGGACGCACCTCGCTACCGAGCTTCCACAGGCGGGACCTGCCCCGACGGCCCGTCGCGCACAAGCACTCGGCCCAGAGGCCTGCACCCTTCCGCAGGCCGAGGAGGGCACCTCCCCGGCGGCCCAGCTGGTGCGCTGCAGGAAGTCACTGCGGCTCCCAGACGGGAATGAGCCCAGGACTAATGTAGCCACCGACTGAGGGTGGCGTGAGTTCTATTATTACCCCATTATCACTCTGGGATCTGTGCCTAAATGAAGCATGCTTCCTCCCTGATGCCATTTCCTTTTATCCTGGCTGGAGACTAAAAGCAGATCAATGGGGGCAATACATATGATGTCACTTCAATTTATAGCGATGGCCTCTCCCTCTTTCAGTCTGTCTGAAACACACAGAAAGATCAATTCTTCCCAAAAATGGTTAAAAAATGCTTAGGGAGCATTCATCTTCCAGAAAAGCATTCTCTGCTATATTTGTCTATGTTACTACGGCAGGAACTGTTTACACAGAACAAAAACAGAAGAAATGGGGGAGGGAGGAAAAATCTCAAATTCTCCCATATGCTGGAGACGTGCTGGCAGAAATCCAACCCAGGCAGGGCCCGAGCCGGCGCAAAAGCGGCTGACCTCTGAAAGTCACAGGCAGGGACTGTGGTACAGGGGACTAGGTAGAGATTTCCTTTGCCCTTGGATTAAAAAGGTGATCACAAAGATATAAAATGTCTCTCATCTTGCTAAGGTTCCCCCAAACCTAGTTAATTTCTTGCCACTCTTCCCAAGAAGCTTCACACCATCTCGCTGTCCACAGGTTGGGGGAAGGTGTCCGGTCCCCACAGTGCCCTCACAGTGTGTTGACGGGTGCTTGGCCGCAGGATAGAACTCAGAAACCCAGTCATCTCTCAGGCCCAGCTCTGAACTAAACAAACTAAGTTAGAAAATAAAATCTCTCTACTGAGTAAATTTTACATGAGTTTTCAGAATGAGGCAAAATTAAGATATTAATGATAAGATTCCTCAAAACAAGAGTTCTTGTTCCTTTGAACCCAAAAAAGAAACAGGAAATGCGAACCCAAGTGTAGCCATGGTCTTCACAACGGCAAAAAATGACCTTCCGTTTCTGCAACGTTTTAACGATGAACATTTCTAAGCAAGAAACAGAAATGCTGCATACACAGACAAATGTCCGCCCAGGAGCTTGTCTGAGATAGCAGGACAGAATTAACGTGACAGAGTTAAAGTGTACGTCAGAAACTTGCATTAAAAAAAAAAAAAAAAAGCTGACTGGCTAGAAATGCCACTGAAAACAAAACCACATTTCAAAGAATTGTCAAAACAGAAGACTTTAGCTCCATGATGTTCACGTTACTTTAGGGGTACAAAACTGGATTTGCTAGCAAATGAAGGTCACCAAATAATGAAGAGTGGAAACAGTTTTCTGCGAAATAAATCGACCAAAAGGCACAGATATTCCCAGAAGAATCAGTTAATTTTGATTATCAAACAGCTTTAGGGACTATATTCCTAGTTATAATTTGGAAAGAACATTCAAGCGGCTGCAAATAAATAGTCATATAATCCATTTCATTATAGAAAAAATTATGAAACCCTTCTGACAGCTACAATTTAAAAAGAAAACTGAACTTTTGAGCTCACTGGCACTAGAAGGATCAAAAAGACACCAACATAACAAACAGTATCTGAAATAATTGATTGGCATAGATCATTCTCATATTTCCAGACTACAAGTACATTTTAATGTGCTGTTACTTCCATACTTTTGTTAAAAATATTACCCAAACTCTGACACAAGGTATTATTTGAACTACATAAAATGAAAGCCTCTTGTCAATTTATCTTGGATACCGGTGTATGCCTTAATATTGTGTGTTATTACACAATAACAAAGCGTTGTAAACACTCAGACTGAAACTTCCCAAGGATTTTACAAGAGTTTGGGATTCTCACATCTGCCTCCCCGCCGCTGGAATCTGTTGGAACAACTACAATGGGGCCAAAGGAAGAACATTCCTGATTTGGATTTTATGTTTCTCAAGAAAATCATCACCACTCCTGAAAAAGAAACTATCAATCCCTAAGTACTTTAGGCCATTCACCCTGCCGTGACAATACTGGCATGTTCAAAGAATGCCTTGGTTAAGGATTTCTAAAGAATTAGAACACTTCAAAGTATCAAAGAATACTTTTTAAGTTTTCTTCTATTCTTTTCATTGAAATCCACTTCTTTGTTTTCTTAGAATAATGCTCTTACTTAATAATAATAGTGTACTTTTAAATCTTGAATAAGCATGTACATTTTTACAAACCTGGGTTCCTGACAGATGGCAGTATTTTCTAAGTTCTAGTTGCATACTAATTTATGATACTATGAAGTCCAAAAATGAAGATACCTTTATTGTCAAAATTGTTGGCCGCTTCTGAATCAAAATATGGTATACAGGTTCACAGTGGAATATTACGCAGTTATTAAAAAGAGCAGAGTGGTACTGTTTTGGCAATGCGGCAAGATGGAAAGAAATATTATTATGTGAAAAGATCGAGAACAGAATGTAGAATGTGGTTCAATTTGTATAAGTAACTTTCTAAAGACATAGAAATTAAGAAACTCTTCATATTGACTTTTCCTCTGAGAAACCTACATAAGCTGCCTACTCCTTCTTTTTTCCACTTTCAGCTTACGCTGAAATATTTTCCTCAAATCCTGCTACAAATATGTTCTAGGAATTTACTTAATGGAGAGATCTACTTTATGAAGAAATTCATTCTATAACGTATTCTAAGAGCTCAGAAATGCGTAAGCGAAGAGATGAGCTAGCAAACTATATCTAACCTTAGTCTCATAGCATTTTTTTTTTTTTTTCCTGCAGTACTGGGGATTGAACCTTCGGCTTCACACTGAGCTGTATTCTCAGCCCTTTAAAAATTTTTTAAAAGCTAGTCATGATAGCACATGCCTGTACATAATCCCAGCACTTGGGAGGCTGAGGCTGGACAGTCACTGCAAGTTTGAGGCCAGCCTGGGTTGGAGTTCAAATCCAGCCTTAACTACATAGTGAGATCCTGCCTGAAAAAAACGAGTAATATGGTAACAAGGCCTGTGAAAACTGCTGTCAAATAATTCAGCCAAGTTACTAAATTGCCCCATCTGGGCCAGAACTTGCAATCCTCCTGCCTCTGGCCCCCAGCATTTTACTTTTTTTTTTTTTTTTTTTTGGGTGCTGGGGATTGAACTCAGGACTTTCCACTTGAACTACATTCCCAACCCCTCCCCAGCATTTTAAAATAACATGTATTTCAAAAGTTCTGATTTCAATACTTCCACACACACAAAGATCAACACCAATACTATTATATGGAAAACATTAATAGTAGCAGAAGTTTTATAAAGCAACAATGAAAAACTGGAAGACTATTAAGCTTTCTAAATGCTTTGCTGATATATATGAAGCACAGCGCCAATCACATACTCAGATTTTATACTGTCATCTAAATAGAAAATGCCAAATATGCGCAAATTTTCCAAAGGAAAATACAATACCGACACTTTCATTCAAGCCCAGAATGTCTTCCTTTCTTTCTCTGACTTCCTACATTACTCCACAGTCAAAATCAGACAGTTTGTGTGGGATTATTTATTAGAAATATAATACTTTTAGTAAACAACTGTATCAATATTTGGCCGTAACATTTGGTTGAATTTATTTTATATGGCCCTACGCTCCTGGCTAAGAGTAATAGAAACTATGCCAAAAGCACCATGTCCAAACACATAAAAAAGTGACGTAAAAATCAGTCTCAAAGGGTTTTTCCTCTAAAGTACAAGTACCAGCAACTGGGAAAAACACTGAGCTCTCACTGGAAATACTATCTTCAGAATCTTACACACAAACACGAGGCTCCTCAAGTTTAAACAAGAATAACTGAGTTAAAAAAAAAAACCCCACTATTTTAACTTGTATGAAAGAACACATAGTCTAAAGGAAAATCCCTGTAAATTGAAGCCAGCTCTTGCTCGTTTCCTGTGGCACCTACCCCCATGTCTGACAGTCACACGCTGTTATCAAACAGAAATAAACTACAATGCTAACAACGTCTGCAACTGCTGTCAACGAGCAATTCAGCATATTCCTTAATATATGTGTAGCAAATTTAATCTATTAAAAGCAAACTTAGAGCTGCGCATGAAAATTCAGACCAGAAGTGACTGTCACTTCTAAACTAGAACAAATTCAAAAGATACAAATTCAAATTTATCAACCTAATGTTTTACAAGCATTCTGAACAGTAACAGATCTGCGTGATGATTCCTCACATTTAAAAAGGGGACAGTAAAATCAATCAAATGGCTTTCAAGTGTAATGGATGCAATCAATGAAATGAAATGCAATGTTTTTTAAAAGCTAATAAATAAATAGGATCCTATGAGGAATCCTAACAACCTACTTTATCCTATGTGCAAAAACTTAATATTTCCTCAAGAGATCTGGCCTTTTGCTTTCCACAGTCTCCTTGTTAAAACTTGCTAATACAGACCAAAACGAATAGCTTGAAAAAAGGAAAGAAGAAAAAAAGAAAAGCCAGAAAAGCATCTTAGAGCTAATGATGATCACAAGGGGAGAAAAAAACAAGCAATAGAAACAAAGAGAAATCAAGTCAGCCCTCTGACTCTCAGGCTGGACAAGTGATTCACACAGACCCAGAAATTTTGAAGCAGGCACCATAATTCATAAATAAATTTCACTCCTGGGTGTTTATTCTAGGTCTAAAACACTAACGTTCCATTAATCCTGGTTCCTATCCTTTCTTCTTCATAGAGCTGCAGTCAAGACAACATAATTATATCTTTTTTCAGTCAGATTGTATTTTCTAATACTTTGTTTTTCCTAATAAATTTAAACTAAGCATAAATTTTAGCCACATGTTTCCCATTTGCCAGGTGGTGTGTGCCATAAAGCTGACAGAAAAGCATATTCTTTAATATACATACAGCAAATCACAAATACAGAGGAATGGTAGGAGAGGTGGGAGTGGGTGGTGAGTGGAACTACATGAATTACTGCTGGAAAAAAAAAGGAATAAAGTTGCTGTTATCTAATAAAAATGTGTAGGGAGTACTACTGCACAGCGTACTATCCAATGTTTCAGTTTTATTTCACAGAATGATTTAATGTCGGTAAGGAGGAGGAGTCAAATTTCACTCAGTTTCTGTACACTTTTGGGTTCTAGTCTGGACATTTTATATCCTGGCTTAACTCTGAAAAGTTTTATGAGGAATAGACCAAAGGATCAACTTCTTAAGGGTCACTTCAACACTTAGGAAAATTCCTATTAATGGAAAGAAATGGGTTTCACTTCAGGAAAAAGGCAGAGGAAAAGTTCCACAGACCTTCAAGAATATGCTTACTTAATTATTAACTTTTCTTTCTTTTGCCTCGACACCAGCTCACCTGAAGGGAATAAAAGCTTTGACTGAGCCAGCACCATATATGGAAGAGAAACTCCTATTCTGGATGTGCGCAGCAAGAGCAGGTAACAGAGCAACAGGGGAACAGAACAGGGCCACAGGAACAGGAAGAGGGCCAAGTCTGGTAAGCCCAAAACAGTGTGACGGAATAATTCATAAGTGAATGGACTTCCCAACCACAACAAAAACTATTCCCAGTATGTGATCTCTAATTGCGTCATAAAAATGTTCTTTTAGGGCAAAATGCCTACCTTACAGATATGATCTCATCATCTTAGATCTACTCGAAGCTCTAGCATGGACCCAGAGCCAGAAGCAGCCTGAAGTTCTTAGGGGAGCAAGAAATAGAAACATAGTTTTGTTTGCTGCCATGGAAACATTCTCTTATATGAATTCAAATACTTGAAAGTCAATCAACAGAAGTTAGTCTTCAAAAATGCAAAACAGATACAATTGGTAGCTAAGTACAGATGCAAAATCACTCTGTCTGAGACGTAGTCAGTCTTTACAGGACATTGACGTAAACACTCAAGACAGGCTTCCTAGATGCAATCTAAAGATTCGACCACACCCAAGTTGTTCCTAATTGATTCCTAAAGAAATTTTACAAAGATTAAGTTTCAGTGTTTCTATTATTTTTATACATTCCTTTGTGTATGTAAAACGTGCTCATTTAAGAATGTTCAGTACTATTTCATTGGAGCAATTTTTTTCACATCATAGGATAAGCACTGCAAATTACAGGAAATGTTAACGCATTCTAAATTTTCTGATTGTTTAAATTCTAATGGAAAATACTCTGGAAAACCATACTTCTCCTCCTCTCAGTAGTTCAGCTTATCTGTGCAAATCAACTTAGAATTTATCTTTTTAAAGATGAGGCAGAAATGAAATAGAGTTGTTTTTACATTGGTTTTGAAAGAAATTTTCTTATATGATTAAAACTAAAAAGAAAAACTAAAATGCTTGTCTAGTCACTATTTCTTACTTTCTGCATTTTTAAGAGTTTCTATTGCTTCTCTATCAACATCTCACAGTCACAACTAACCAATTATCTCCAAATATTCCAAATTGAAGCTTGGCGGGTTTAAAACAAACTCATTAACACAAGGTTTAGGGCTAGGGATTTAGCCCAGTGGTTAGAGTGCCTGCCTCACAAGCACAAGGCCCTGAGTTCAATCCCCAGCACCAAAAAAAAAAAAAAAAAAAAAAAAAAAAAAAAAAAAAAAAAAAAAAAAAAAAAAAAAAAAAAAAAAAAAAAAAAAAAAAAAAAACTAAAGAAAAAAAAAGCACACAAGATTTACACGTATCAATATGTCACAGTATTATATAAATGCACACAATTATGATGTGTCAGTTAAAAACAAAATGAAACAAAAAAAAACTATAAAATTAACTTAAAAACCAATGATTACAGATCCTCGAAAGTGAAAAGTGGATACACACACTTCAAAACGACTAAACTCAACGTCACGGATCAAGAACCATTTTTCCGCTTATTTCAAGATTTAAATTCTCATCTCAGAATGTCACAATAGCTGCAGTTGAGGCAAGCTTTAAAATGAACGGACTGACCCCCTCCGGGACAACCCAAACTTTTCTGCTGAGTGAACACTGAAAATTCGGCTTTCACTACCTTCGGTGGGCAGTCAGTTTGTTATTCAGTGCAAGTTTCCACTGCTAGGAACTGAGACCAAAGACCAGAACGCCTCTAGATCAGCCGCACACATACCCCTAGACAGAAGAGGAAAGCAAGGGAACAGTGTATAAAAACTAGTGACCTGTTGAATATTTTCTTAAAAAACAAACAAACAAACAAACAAACTGGAGCCCGGACCAGTAATTTATATTACTATTTTCATGATAGATTTGTCCTTTAAATGAGCTTTCTCCAGAGTATAATGTATCTGTTTGTTGATCTTTTTTACTCCAAGGCTTGGTGAATACGAGAGGTTTCCTTTCCATCCCTACGCCTGTGCCCTCGAACACTGCGTTAGAAACATTTACGGCCGTAGGGAGAAGACAAAAGCAGCGAGAGCCACAGTCCTACGGCACTGCTGACGGCAAAAAGATGCCGTCCACATCTAGAGCCACCACCGGAGCAGCGGGAATGTGGCCTCGCTGGGTAGGCGACAGCAGGGTCTGGGAGCAACAAGTTCCTGCGCGCGCTACACCCCGGGGGAGCGCAGCTGAGGCTGAAGGAGCTTGAGGAGGATGAGGAGGCTCCACTTCCCCCGCCCGCGCACACAAGGGCCACTTACCTGCCCGCACGTACCAGCCTGCACCTGCCTCTCCCGCGCGGGCTGATTGTCTCCGCGCCGTGCCGCACCCCGCCCCCTCCTCGCCGGACCAATCCTACGAGGGCCCCACACGCCCCGCCCCTCCCCTGGGCCAATCCCGCCAGGGCCCCGACGCCCGGCCCCCTCCGCCCTGGGCCAATCGCTCGAGGGTCCCGCGCCCCGCCCCGCCCTGCCCCGCCCCTGACAGTGGGCTCCCACCCAGCAATTACTCTAATTAGAAGTTCTCCTATCGGCACTTAAACAATGTACAAACCAGTCCCAACACAGCCTGCAATTCAAATGGCTTTGAGAACAAAGGCAGTAATAGCTGTAGCAATTTTCCCTCTAATTTATAGAACGCGAGTACTTTCTCTCATCGCACATGCTGGGGTTTTTTTTGTTTTTTTTAAGTTTAAACCTCTAGTGTACATGCCCTTTCACAGGGTATTAGGATTTCTGTGGAAAAACACCAGACGTTGCGGGCTACAACAAAGAGGGGAAAAAAAAAAAAGAGTTGCCAAAAAAAGTAAACTTCTAAGTTTGATCTCTGCTGCGGATCACCTGGTACCAAGAGATACGGGAGGACTCTTTTCTTACAGTTTACAGGTCATGTGGACAGACAGGGAATAAAAGCATCCAGGCATTTTTTTCCTATTAATCCTCTGTATAATTCTTAATTAGTAGTGTTAAAAGTTGCTAATGGTTCACACTAAAATCAGACGAATGAATACCTGGCAGTGCAAGGAGGAAAAGAGGGAACATCAGAAATGAATTTAGTGGCTCACAAACCTGGCATCTTCATCCCAAACAACCTTCTTCCCAAACCCGAACGTTCCCACAGTGTGTAAGAGCCCAGTCTTGTTTTCAATTTTGCAGCAAGCCCACTAGATGAAGGTCACCAGACCAGATCTCAACAACAAAAGAAGCAGCTCCAACTATCAATAAGCGTAATTACTTTATTAGAGTTAAGTGACAAGCAAGCATTTCTTGAAGATGCCGGTCATAGCAAAACCAGAGACGTACAGCTCAAAATCGGAGGAACCTCCCTCTCAGCAAGGGAAATAATCAGGTCTGTTTTCCACCGAAAATTATTAATCCTTTCACAAGTTCTAAGAATTAAACTCTTCACTCTTGCTTTAAATGCACAGTGGGATTTTGAGGATGAGTAAAACTATCCCATAAAACATGTGCTTAAAAATGTAAGAGATCAAAAACAAAGCTGCCTCATACTTTATTAGCCGGTACTGGTTTTAAAGTGCCCATTTAAGAAGAACTACTAAACTCATGGGTTTAGTGATATATGAAAGATTTTTTTTAAGTCATATATAATGAATACTCAATGAGAAGAGAAAAATAATAAAAACAGCCACTATCCAAACTTTGCATGAAAAAAAGTTATAGAAATCTTCTCTTTCAATATGGTTCCCTCTGAAACAGATTTTCACATTAAAAATTTCAGTTCAGTATATATCCAGTCTCTTTCCAGGCATTTAATATTATATACATGTTCTAAAACTTCTCCATTTTTAAATGAAGAAACTCTTTAACTGTTCACATTATGGAAAAGTAATTTAGCACCTGATTTTCCTACAAAATGCCATTTTTGTTGAGTAGCTAAGTTTGCATCTAAGCTGAACACAATCTAAAGTTTAATTGTTGTAACTTTCAAAAGTAAATTTTTTAAACAAGAAAATGAACTAATTTTAAGTTAAAAACAAGCAAAAAGAAACAAAATAAATGCCAAGTCAATGCTAACATGCCTACCTAAGCTTAAAACCGTAATGTCCTGAAAAGAAAATGACATTTTAAAGTGCTTAAGCTAAAAAAAAAATCAGGACCTGGGAAATAAAAATATAAAAAGAACTCCAAACACTTGTTCTGCAGATGAAATAAACACGGTGAGTTGCTGAGACCATGGGGAGAAAGCTTTCAGAGAAAATACAATACTTCCTCCAAATTTATCTGTTCCAAAATTTCCCACTGAGTCAAGATTTAGAAATGGAAATCCTTCTTAACTAAGTTAATGTGTTTGTGTACAAAACACTTCTCTTTAAATGTGAAAGACATTTATAAGCTTTATGAATGTTCTCAAATACCTACAATATTCAAATTATTAAACATAATTCCTCCGAAAAGGTATTATTGGTTGGAAAATTTCATGACATCTACCTACTCAAAACATACTGCAACGGGACAGAGTGGAATAAAGAAACTTTTTACAAAACGCTCCAAGAGTTCTCACAAAAACTGACACCTGAGTTATCAGCCTCATCACCCACAAAAGCTTATGCTTTTTAAAAGCAAAAAACTGCTAAAGCTGCTGGTCAAGTTAGTAATTTCGTTTTGCAATTGAAGAGTGGAGGCAGGAAGCCTTAGGCTAAACCAAGTCTGAATGCCTCGAATGTCTCCACTTCAGATAAACAGTGCTCACCAACATCACAGACTGATTTCTCAATGACTCCAATACTATTTGTTTCGAGCTATTTCGGTCATTTCCCTTTTCAGCAGTCAGACCAGCAGCCCTGGTCCCTGAAATGGGCGCCCCCGGGAAGGTCCCCCACACTGTCCTTCCCTCGGAGGGAACGGGGGGGGGGCAGGACCGGGCCAGGACTAGGACCGGGACGCGTCTCCGAGACCACCCGGCCACTCTCCCCCGCACGCGGGCCCCCGGTGACGCTGCCTAAACCCACGCGGCGAGAGCGAGGCTGGCATCCAACTCAAAACCTGAAAGAGGAGATCACGGATGGGGGTAAATTAAAGCTCCTGGCTCCCGGAAGAGGGCGGCGGCCGCGCAGCGGACCGCAGGGAGGCCCGGCCGGGAGCGATGGAGGGACCGTCGCCCGCGGCCCACGCCGACGCTGGTCCCGGCCGAATAAGCCGCCCGCCGGGACTCCGGGCACCCCCAACCCACAGTCGGTGGCTACCCCTAAAGCCCGTCGTCCTCTGCTCCCAGCTCGGCGAGCAGGCACGAGAGCGCCGCGGCGGGCGAGCCACCGAGACGCGGCTCTCAGGCCCGCTGCTGCTGGAGACTGCGGCGCCAGGCAACTCTCACGGGCCGCGGCACCTTCCCGTCCGCCGACCCTTTGCTCTGGGGTGTGAATGGACATCGGCCCACGCTCCTCTCCATTCTCGGTGAGGGCCAGCGTTCAGTCTGAAAGGTGCGGTGCGGCATGCACCCCAGGAGGCCGCCAACGGTGACACCAAACCTGAACCGGCCCGCTGAGCGCTCCCCTGTCCTCCCTCCCTGGGCTGCGGGTCCCCCTCCAGGGCCGGCTTCGCTAAACACAGCCCCCCTCTGCCTGGAACACCCTCTCCAACCGCGACCTTTTGAAGAACCCCTCACCAATCTTACCCTTCCAGACTTAAATTTTCCTTCCTGGGTTTTATCCTCATTAATCTCTAGATAAGCTGTTCTCCTGTCTTGCCCCCTAAGAGAACTATTAAGCTCTCAGCTCTCTGCAAACCCAGGATGTCTCCTCTTTGGTATGCCCCGACCCAGCACAGCCGGTTTTGAACTAACAGTAACCTGTTTGTGTGTAGTAGGGACACAGTTTCGTTTTCAGGCCCATTAGCAGTGTTTCTCACAATTAAATGATGAAAATTTGTTAAAACAGGATCAACTTTAAAAGAGAAATTCAAAGACAATACACTTAACAACAACAAAATGTCTTACACCATTAATTTCACAGCCACTGTGGGTAAATGTCATTTCTATTTCAGGGACGTTGTCACAGGGAAGCTGCTGGCAGCCCAACTACCGCAGCTCTGCCCCAGGAAAATGAAGGCAAGGCTTCCCCTGAACAACTCCCCTGTGAGCCTTGCAGACAGGGGCAGGCACTGCAGGGTGAGAGGGCAGTGCAGAAGAACACGACACAGCGCTGCAAATCATGGACACATTTTATAGATGTGTGCACTAAATGATACTTTGTGTTAAAAACGAATTCTCTTTTATTGAAGGTTTTCCTCTAAAGTACTAATAAAAACAAATTACAGCACAAAAAATTCATAAGGCAAATGATTAATTCAATTATTCGTAAGCCAATACGACTACAATTGGATTATTCTTTGGAATAGAAACACCAGTCTCCCCCAAAACTAAAATTATTAGTTGTATGTCAGACTTAAGGTGTCACTTTATATCAGTAGCTGACATATTAAATATTACAGAACAACAGAAATCCCCTTTAATCTAAATAGGTGACTTCTGCTACTGTTATGGTGTATATGTGTGTATTATTTTTCCTGGAAGGTTATAAGAAACTGTAGGAAGCTACAAAGCCGTTCATTTGTAATTCCGCACCCTGTTTGTCCACTATCCAGCCCTATAAACTCCCCAATTCACTATGCTTTACCATCTCAACATCCTACAGTGTGAGAGGCAGGAGCATGGCCCTGCTATACTCCTGGAAACCTGTGAGTGTGCGAGGCTACCTGGCAAAGGCTCATTAAAGCTGGAGATGAATTAAGGTTACCAACCAGCTAACGCTGCTGACTCATAGATAAGAGTAGCCTGAATTATTCAGGTGGGACCAATGGAACCCCACAAGGGTCCTTACGAGTAGCGATGGCAGGCAGGGGAGAGAACCCGAGGGAGAGCTGCCAGACCAAGCTGGTTTTGAAGATGGAAGGGACCATAGGCCAAGGCACACAGATGGCTCTAAAAGCTGGAAAATGTAAGGAAGTGGCTTCTCCTGTAGAGCTACACAAAGAAAGGAAGCGTGTTGACACTTTGTGTGTGTGTGTTACTAGGGACTGAACTCAGCCCCTTTTGTACTGAGCTACATCCCCAGTTCCTTTTTTACTTATGTGAGAGACATGGTGTCTCTAAGCACCCAGGCTGGGCTCAAACTTACAATCCTCCTGCCTCAGCCTCCCAAAGTACTGAGATTACAGGCATGCATCACCATACCTGCTGATTTTGGACATCTGACTTCAAGAATTTATAAAATAATAAATTTGTGTTTGCTTTAAATCACTAAATTTGTGGTAATTTGTTACAGCAGCAATAAGAAACTAATACTTTGTGTCCTAAATTCCTCTTATTATCAACCTCCTTAACCTATTTGGCTTAAAGGAAAACCACACCCTTTAAAAGCACTCAGCCACCCCTGAACTACTCAGTGTCCTTTCAGAAGGGAAGATTTCTTCTAGGTCCATCCTACAAGCCCCAAGTATTCAGCTTTTGGAGGTAGTTTCAGGCTCAATTTTAGATAGAGGCTGAAGAGTTCACTGGGGATGGTGAGTTGGGACAGAGGCTGGAGAGGAGGTCCATGAACCCTCTAGGTCTTGTGTTTAACTGCCTGGCTGCTTTCACAGTGCCACTCAGGCCAGGGCGCAGCACGTTGATAAAACGAAGGACAAACATGAAACAGAGCGCCATGGGCAACGGCGTCTTGATCAAATCTAAGAGCGATTGGAGTTAATAAGTAACATAACCCCACCACCTTTTTCATGGCTTTAATTATAGCAGCCAGTAAGAAATATTCAAGCCATCCCTGTTTAGTGATGTTTTATTTACCCCTAAAGGCTAAAGTCTTCATTAAATGCAGAAGAGTTGTGTTCAATTCAACACATATGGTGAGATCACAGCCTGGTTTATTGTCCTTTTCTTAAGTCCCACCCCCTGCCCCCAGCAGACACAACACCCAAGAACTCAGAGTGTATAATACACAATTGTCATCTGGCAATACTAGAATTTCACATTACTACAAAGCTGATTTCTTTTAAAAAGACAGTCTTGTTCCTAAAAAGTTCCCTTATTCTTTTTCTAGCACAAATCTACAACGTTTAAAGCACATCACTGCTGCCAACAGGGTCTTCCTCAGCCCCCAAATGTCTCACTCATGTCTGTTAAATGTGGCTAAGTTCCTGAATGGCACGGAGCCTTCTGGTTTGAGAAGCTGGACAAAATGTCCAAGTTGTAAAAGGCATGGGCAGAAGGGTGGGGCCTGTTATTTATTGCAGTCCACATGTCTACAAGATTAATGCCCATTCCTTTTTTCTCATGGTGTGGTAACTTTGTCAAAGAATTGCTTGATGATGGTTTTTTCCTCAAAAGGAAACAATTAAGCAACCATATACTTCCAGGTGAACTCTTCAACGGAGAACAAACTGCAATTCCTTACCATGTCTTTTATCAGAACAGTAATATTTTCAGCTCATTCTGCCTTTGGACCAGTGTTTTACGTGTATCATTTAGCATTACCCTCTGCAGAGCTGAACAGACATGAGAGGGGCTGGGATAATCTGAAATCCAGACTCTGCCCCTGCCGGAGGGAGGCTGAGCTGCATGTCTGTCGGGTGTGGCCTCACCTGTAAATTCACAGGCCAGGAGGGAACAAGGAAGCCCTCTGCCCACCACCTACAGGCACCCTTGGACTGATGCGGGAGAAGAATGGAGAGCAACAGGCTTTCCCCACACCGAGACAGGCTCTGAGGAAGACCTGGAAGCTTGGGCAAGGGCATCAGCCCACAAAGAAATGCACTTGGCCAAGGAGACTTAACAATGTTCCTCCAGAAAATGATGGTTATCATGCGTCTTTACTATGGTCTAAACTGAAAGCGAAGGCCAGCTTTCTGTCTGATATCTGCTTTATTAGCAGGATTGCACACCATGATATATAGCCCTCCTTCCTCTCCAGTTCTCAGAAAACCTTCCTGGTAGCAATACAACTCTAAGGAGGAAAAGGATAAAATGTAGACTAAAGAAGCTGGGTGTACAAAGGACAAGAAAATAACAGCTGTCTGATTTTTGTATGTGTAATTATTCCTATTAATGGAGATGTCAACCTGTGGAAAAGGGCTTGGGGGTAGCAGAGTCCCCTGCCGCAACCATGGCCTCAAACTCCCACCATAACCTACCAAGGTCTTCTAGCCCTGAGGAGAAACCATTCTATAATTTCTTGCTGTCCAGGTATAAGGCAAGGGATAAGGTCTGTTCCTTCCTTTTGAGCTCCACTTCAATGGTCCCAATGCTATTCTTACCCAAATTAAATGAAATCCAAATAACATCTTTAACATACTTTAGTTCTGTGGGGAAGAGAAATATACCAATCATGCAGCAACTATAAAAATTTAACACCCAGAAAACTGTAAACTCTAAAGAATAAAAAAAAAAATTAAGTAATCTTAGTGTCATCACAACTCATTGTCCTTGATAGTATGTAACATGGATGGTTATTTTAAAGATTTGTTAAAATTAGTGCTCGTTCTGGCAGCACATATACTAAAGATTTGTTAATAACACAAAAAGTAGATGAATGACTGAATAAACAAACATAATGTCCAGAGTAGGGATAAATAAACTCATATGTTGTGTCTGTTTATACAGCCAGCCCTAAGGCTTCTGGGAAAAATATTAACAAAAACGTTGTGTTTAAATGTAGGGCAGGACTTACCTGAAATTCTGATCTAGTTTTTAGTGAAGTCATGAATAAGTAGCATTGAAGATGGCCTTTAAAAACTAGTAGAGATGAATAAATTCATCTCTACTAGTAACACAGTACTCTCACTACAGTAGCACCCCTCACTATGGGGATACATCCTAAAGCCTCCAGTGGATGCCCCGAGCTGAGTCCTGAAGCCTGCTTATTAAGCGCTAGGACACCACAATAGTCTGATAACCAAAAGGCCACTAAGTGACCGGGTGGGCAGCACACACAGTACACATACTCTGGATAAAGGGATGATTTGTGCAATTCAATCACAATACTTAGAAAGGCACATCATTTAAAGCCTAGGAATTATTTCTGAAATGTTCCCTTTAATATTTTCAGACTGCAGCTGACTGCTGGTAACTAAACAGGAAAGTGAAGCCCAAGGAAAGGGGGCAAACTATTACATTCATTTGTTATTCACAAAATTATCATTCTTACGTCTGCCAATGCAGCTGCAGTCTCTCCATCTGTATACTGTACAACTAGATATGGGAATAAGTGCCAAGATGGCACATGTCTGACTTCCTCACTGGAGGAGAGTGTATGAAGCTGGGTGACCCTGGGTGACTTGTCTGGGGCCACGGAGGTAAGAAGCCACTGGCAGCTCCTCCTGCGGGGCCATTAATCCTCAGATTCTCTGGACACTGTTGCTCTAGACTGAACAAATTCAATTCTTAAGAAACATCTCTAACAGGCCTTATTTTTCATCCCTACAATACTACTTTTATTAGGTATTTTTTTATTGATCCATGTGTTTGGGCTGCAGGCTCCAATGGCATACAGAGTGACCTAGCTGATCCTATCCTAAACCTTCCTGCCATTACACTATTATTTTGTGGGGGAGTTACGGGGATTCAACCCAGAGAGCTACATCCCTAGCCCTTTTGCCCTTTTTTATTTTGACACAGGGTCTTGCTAAGCTGCCCAGGTTGGCCTTGAACTTGCAATCCTCATGCCCCATCCTCTAGAGTAGCTGGAATTGCAGGTGTGTGCCACCACACCTGGCCTACAGGATGAAGACACTCAAGGGCACTGGACACATTACTCATGAGCTCCTTTGACTTCTGTCTGTTCAAGAGGCCCACGATAAACATTCTTTCAAACTTACAGACAAGCAGTTCCCCACATGAATCTAAACAGCACCTAGTCTAACAACATCACTTCAACTGCCAAACTGACCA
Source organism: Hystrix cristata (assembly GCA_004026905.1). Classification (NCBI taxonomy): domain Eukaryota; kingdom Metazoa; phylum Chordata; class Mammalia; order Rodentia; family Hystricidae; genus Hystrix; species Hystrix cristata. The sequence continues at coordinate 70,107 of PVJO010004305.1, read as the reverse complement.
GCAATCCTACTGAGCGCTCCTCCATCCATAAACTCACAAAAGTCATCTTCGAATCTCCAGCAGAGATATTAAGCCACACCCAGGACTGCCCCTGCCGTTCCTGGTGGCAGTGGAAGCGCTGACCAGCATGGGCAGGGCCTGTGCACCCAGAAGTCGCCTCAACTTGAGAAGCTCTTGACCTGAGAGCTTCAATGGCAGAAGCTGGGTACAGAAGATCAGTAAGCCCAATATTCAGGAATACGCCTGTTATCCTTCACAGACCGAGCTTGGTGCTGGTAATTACAAGATGTACAACTTCTAAGAACCATTATTATTGTAGTACTAATTAAAAGCAAAGGAAAAGAGACCTCCCTTAACAACAAAGCCTGCTCCCTTGAGGGACCCCTTCTCTTGCAGGAGACCTTAGAGGAGAGCATGCATAGCATGCTTCCACTGTAGAAACATCAATCATTTTGCAACAACAGGAGTTAGTTACTGCTGCTCTGCCCAGGTTTCCTAGGTTTAACCAACAGAATCTCCGCATAGCCAGGTAGTGGCCTTGATTTGTTTGCTATAGTTACCAAGGGTTGTGGGTAGTGAATTATGTCATTAGGCTTTTTGTTATTTTGTTCAATTTGTGTATGTATGTATGTTTATATTCAGATTTAAATCTGTCCAGTTGCCTAGAAACCAAAGCACTGAATTCCCAGCCTGATGCATGCTAAACTGCAGCTGCTACGAAACAGCATGTTTCCCCACTCCTGCCTGGGCGGGGCTCATTCCTGTTTACCTTGTCATTCTAATTTAATAGTATCTAGTTTTCCAGGGAATCTGCCTTAGTTATAACACCACTTTTGGTATAACTGGAAAAAAATGAGTGGTTTTCTTTTCCCCATCCTTCTTGAATGCACTTACTCCTCAGGAAATTTGTTTCTTCAGGACAACAGGCAGAACTCTTGATGTGGGAGATGTGGCCCTCAGTGGCAGAGATTCTCCCTGCAGCCAATGCAGATGGACAGTCAGCCACACAGAATGGGTCTTACACAGAAGCATTTCCCACACTGAGCCACTTTCATCCAAGTTCTGAGCATCCTGCACTTGTTTGAGGGGCCCGAAGTCCACACCACGTCATCATGCTCAATGCCACAGCTTGTCAATGGGGGCAGTCAGAGAGCTGGCAAGGGTTAGTGTAAACCAGGAAGCGACACCAGGTAGGTACACGCTCAGGAATGTGTGGCTTTGCTCTAATGAGTAATGGCGTCCATTCCTGAGAGAAATCCCCTCCAAAGCCCCTGCAATTTGTCAGGACCAGGGAAATCCCCAAGGAGCTAAAGAGGCCTGGACAGCGCTTACTCCTAAAATACTGTCTCCCAAGTCCTTTGCCAATCTCCTAGCAGTGCTGCCCAGAAAAAAATGGTTATTTTTCTTTTAATTTAATCTACAAAATTATGAGTGAAAAGGAAATATTAATACCCCAGGGAGAAAATTCAAGTTAATTTTGCTGGAAAACTCCTGAATTCATTGAACTTTGGTGCCTAGATTATCGTGCTTGTTTACCGTAATCAGAAGTGGTAAAATCCTATATGCCCTCCAGAACTGAATGAAGCAATACTTTTGACTTCTAAGTGCCAAGGACAAAAATATTTTTCATGGCTATTTGTATAGCCTATCATTTTCTGTCAATGAGCTCTACTCTGCTTTCTGGTTGAAATAAAGGATAACTTTTAAAAGAATTCTTAAAATTCATTGATTAGCGGCTGATAAAGACAAGCTTTACCACCACATTTAAAATCACAATAAAAGTTAAAAGGTGAGTGACCCCCACCAAAAAAAAATGTTACTCTTGAAACTTTATGAAACAGCTGTTGAAAAGCAAGTTAACACTGCCACTCTTGGTCTTTTTAGAAAAATATTACAAAACCCTGTATGAGTTTTCTGCAATTTCCATGCCTCCTCCTGAGGCTGAAGGAGGACCTCACACATGTACTATGTTCAAACACAAGAACGACTTACCTGCTTTGCGTGAGGTCTAGAGAGCCAGTGCCAGTGAGCCATTCAGACTTCAGGCCCTTCCAGATCCAAGCGAGCACTCATCCTGTGACAAGGCCGTCAAGAGGTGACACAGGCATCCCTGTGAAGGGACCGTAGCCAGGCTGGGAGGCTCACAGGATCAAAGCACCCCAGAACCCCACAATCCCCAGGGGGACCCCGAGCCCTGGTGCTCCTGGGACAGTTCTCCTCCCTCAGCTGTGCTGCGCCCAGGGACATTTGGAACAGACTAGTTTTCTCCACATATTAGGAAACCAAGAAAACAAAACCCAACCATTCTGACATTTGCTCAAAGGAATGAACTGCCACACTTGTTTTTTTAAGGGCAAGTAAACACATATTTTACTTCATGGCAAACATTGTAAGATAAGTAAGAAAACTTTTTAAAAAGATTGTAAACACCTTAAAGGGATGGAAATACCTTCCCTCACAGCTTACTATGACTGTGGTCATTTTAATGGAGGCTATATTTAGGAATTTATTTAAAGCCTGAGTTTTTTCTTTCATAGGTGAAGAGTAAAAGCAAACAGAACATACCAGATAAATTCTGTCTTCATGAACCATAACTTCAAAAAAAATCACAAGATTTTGTTTTCATATTTTCAAGTAACCACATTTTTAAACTGTCCTGAGAATCAGTGGTAATGGTTTTTGTTTGTTTGTTTTTTTTAAAGCACTGAAGATTTTAACTATCCTCAACCTTAGGCTCAGGTTCAGAGAAAATGCGCGCACACAGCATTGTATTCAGGGCCTCATAAAGGAACCTTTCAACACCACAGAAGCTTTAATGAGCCATCTTAATCACCAGACAGCAAAGTCCTGGGGAGACTTAAAACACAAATATTTGTATAATCCTCTGTGTTCCAGAAGGCGCCATGTGATCGTCCCCGGGGTCTGTAATCACGCCACAGACCCATTTTCCAGGTGGGTGTCGGAAAGCATCCGGCAGAACGCAAGCCCGGGAGAGTGAGGGCGCCCGCTTTACTGACAAGCAAGCTGTGCCACCCAGCACCCTGGTTAAAAAAATATTATCTGAATCTGGTGGCAAAGGAATTTATTTAAAAAACAGCAAAGCATGATTACAAAAGAAATTCCTTAGATAATTTACTACTGCCTTAGATACCTAGGCACTAAATCTTCAAGATGTTTCAGCTGGTCATGACCTGGAGTCAAACTATTAGCTCTGGTTACTGGCTGCCCCTACAGGATGTGTAATTGGGGCAGATTTTTCAAACGTACTAATAATTAACGCCCAGTTTCAGGAGAAAAGTGCTGTAATCAGTGCAAAAAATGTTTTTCTTCCAAACTGTTAAACAAAATGCCAGGTGGATAGGAGGTCTTCCCATTTCTCTCTGTTCAGGACAAAACCAAAAATCCGTCAAGTGATCCAGCCCTCAAGAATCACAGCAAGGTGTCTTCTCAAAGCTTCTCTTCGTGAGAGACCTACATTATGTTTTCAGATACGTCTGCTTTCTCTCAGTATGACTCACGGCAAATCTAAGACTGTCAACTGAAGAGAACTAAAAGCATACCTGCTCCAGCTCCCCCCATTTAAAATACATGGAAACTGACTGCTTGCAAACAAGGGCCTGTAGCCCACATAAAAGCCAATAAAGGCAAACGAGTCCTTGAGGGCCACAGTGTGTGAGTTCAGGGAAAACATTAATATCCAAGTAGAGTTTCAAGACTCTTTCACCTTTACATTCAAACTATTCAACTTCGACCCTCATACCATGTCTGCTCCACTTATAATTCTCAAATTACACGGAGCACGGCCTCAAATTCTCTATCTGACCTGTATCAAAACTCAACTTGCATTTGCCAGTGTGGCATATCCTTTCACATCCTGGTGCTAATCCACCACTTCGACCTTGAGTGGAAGGAAGGAGAAATGGGGAAGGGGGCTGACATCTGGACTGACTGTCCCCTGTACAGGATTTCCTTTCTCAAGACGCCTCCTCAAGCTACTACCTAAAAGTAGAATGAAAATAAGTTGAGGAAATCACTACTACACTGTGGCTTTGACCAAGAAATTAGAACATGGTTATGTTTCCAGTATAGCTGAAAATTCCCTGCTTTCAGGCACGTGCCCAGGAACAAAGCAGCTGGAATGTCAGCACTCAAAGTCAATCTTCTAACAGAAGACAGAGGAGTGACGCATCTTCAACCCAACACCTAGAGAGCAATTCTCTCATCTTTAACAGTATCCCTAAGAGCTCACAGCAAAGCAGTCATAGAGAACAAATTTTTTAAATGCCCAGTGGGTTAAGCAAATGATGTAATCTGATGTTGTCAATGTCCATTTTCCATACCCACAGATTTAAGTGAATTGAGAGCATTTAGTTTCTGAATATGCAATATGATTTCTGCCATTTCTCATGTGTAGAATCATTATGGATTTCACACTCTACTCCCATGTATGTCACAAAATAAATACCAAAAACCCTGTATTGTGCAGGAAACTTGACTTAAAGCTCATGTTTCTAAACATCAAAAACTTTCCCTAACCTAGTTGGTCAAAGGCATATTAAGTAGGATAAATTTATTATTAAGTATAGTATCATATAATTAACCTAATATTTCATCTTTGAGTAAAACTTTAATTCTGGAATTGTACCTTCAGAGAATCTGAGTTAACATGAAGAATCAAGTGACTGATAAGTCAGGACCACAAATACATAATGCATTCCAATACTATTGGTTTTTTAATATCCTTCAAAAACAAGGTAGAGAAACATTACAGAGAGGGAGAGGGAAATCAGGTATCCCTAGTTTCGCTGGAAGGAAGCAGACAATATGTGGATGTAGGGGAGATCAGAGATGCTTGGTACTTGGAGGGCATTAAGTGCCTGAATGGACAAGTGGTAGGGGGAGACCTTCACCAGAAAGAGCAAAGGCATCAAAAGGAGAGGTCATCCCAGCACTCTGGAAGCCTGAGGCAGGAGGATCCCAAGTTTCAGCCCAATGTGGGCAACCTAGCGGGACCCTGCCTCAAAAAATGAAAAACAGGCAGGGGATGTAGCTCAGTGTAAACTACCTGGGTCCAATCCTCGGTACCATTCAGACACAAAGAAAGAAAAAAAAAAGAAAAGAAAAGAAAGGGAAAAAAGACATGAAAGGGGGAAAAAAAGAAAAGAAAAGAAAAGAAGAAAGGGAGAGGTGAAACAAGGACACAGCAGCTTCACACCTCGATTCTGCTGGGCTTCAGACTCCGTGACCTGGCGGAATGGCCTCCGAGATTAGCAGCACACAGTCGCAGAGCTATTCTTAGCTATGTGTGTTGGCTGAAGTTGCAGGCACCTTCCCCAACTATGTCAGGTGTGCCTCCAACTGCACTGTTTCCAAGTGAAATCTCACTGGAAGGTACAGGGGCATCCTAAAAACAGCCGTTCTAAAGTGAACTCTCCTGCTCTAGGACTTGGCACCATCTTAGGAAAATCCTTATCCTTCCCACCCTGTGTGCTCATGAACACTCCCGGCCCCTCACTGAAGATCTCTGGGGACCCTTCAGGGCAGCACATCCTATAAAAGCAGTGATAAGACAGTTTTATCACAAAATAAAAGGACAGAAGTGGGAATGAATGATAGAAATCATTCCAGTTCGACTTTACGCAGTTGCCTATGTACCTGTTCCTGTTAGAGCTGCCTTATTATTCCTCAGTGACACCTAGTATTTACTAGTTATAAACCTGTCTCTGCTGCGGCTGAAATAGGTCAGAGTGAGATCTAGCGCCAGGAGCACCAGCTCTGTGGGAGACAAGGCCTGCAGCTCGTCCACTGAGCCTCCCAGGCAAGGGGCTCTCTGCCGGTGAACGCTGCAGTCCTTCCCTGGCCTCTCAGAGGAAATCCTCTCTAGATTTCACCCCAAGGCTTCTGTTTCAGTCATACCTCTGGATGGCAGAATTTACTTAATAGAGAGATACATTTTCCAATCAGTGCTGCTGAACCTGCATCCTTTTCTTGAGAGGTGGGAGCCCCGCTCTGGTCCGGAAAGGACAGACTTTCTTACGGGCTGTGAAAGGTCTGCCTGTCTGCCTGGCCCTGAAGCCCTCCCCATCCCCTGTGGAAAGCCCACCTGGCCCCCAGCCCAGGCCAGGGGTGCATCTGAACAGGAAGGGCACAGTACCCAAAGCAGCCAGCCCAGGCTGGCCGGGACCACTGGGGTTTCCCTGGCCATGAGGGATCGTGTGTTTCAAGGCCCACTCCAAGTCATGCTGGAGGGCTTCTGGGCCCTGCAGTTGGTTGCATTTCCTGGGACATGTGCCTTCTGATCATGTCCCTTTCTGTGTTATGGTTAATGTAACAGGATGAGAGAAACCACAAAGTACAAAAAGCTACAGGGGACTGAACAACTTACTCATGCCCCCTATAAGCACTAGAAAAAGACATCTTTAGCAGAAACACATGTAATCAAAAGAAGGGGAGGGGGCTCTGGAACATCAAAGCCCCTCAGTTGTGGCACATGGTCCACCAACAGGATAATCCTCCAGCTATCTGGGACAAGTCAAAAGATGAGGGAGCAAAGCACATTCACTTGTTCGAACTGGGATACATTTCTTTCAAAAGGGAACAGAACATGACATGATCCAGCTACGGCTCAGGAAGCTTAGGGTTTAATCCTCCCCCTCCGGGGGCTAGACTTGAACAACATCTAAGGCACACAGGTGAGCTCTAGCAAATGTTGGCTCCTTGAGAGGGAGTCCTACTGTCCCTCTCCCCTTCACAAGAGAGCAGGGTGACCTCCCACTCCTCCAGCTGGCCCATACCCAGGCATCTACACTGTGTTGGGCTCCTGAGCTGTGACACTGCAAACAGGTACCAGTTTCTGTACAATGCTGTGAGGAACTTGTCTTCCTCTCGTGTTAAAATGCAGACCTGGATGGTGCTGGGTCCTAGCATCCTGGGTGCACGGGAGGTGTGCCCAGCCAGCATCATGTCCTGCTACTGGATGTAAGAGGGCCTGCTTAAGTTTCATGGCGCTCTTGAAACTAAAAAAGAGCAGATGCCTGAAGAGCAAACGCAGAGGCCACAGACTTCATTTCACTAAGTATACATAGGTAAATACTGAGCAATCTACTGATTTGATTGCCAAAATAATCAGTGCTATTCACACACACGTTTGTGTTGGTGACCTCACTGGATTCCACTCCCACCTGCCCCAGATCAACCTAGCCAAGAGGGGTTTTTCAATAATTTATAGAGCAAGAAGGTAAGAAATCACTGGCCAGGCCAGATGATAAAATACAAATACCAGAGAAGAGGCAAAGTATCAGTTATACTTCTTTCAGGATTCAATTATGCCACTTTGAAGTTCAGGCCATTTGCATTTTAATAAAAGCCAGAAAGCAGGAGACAGCTATGTAACTGCATATTTCTTAGAAATAAGCTGGGAGTATCCATTTCAGTATAACCCTCAAAGGAGAACAGGAATGGCCCCACAGTTAATTGCTAAACAGGGGCTCGTCTTCCATAATTTCCATACTGTGCCTGCAAACTAACTACGCCCACCGTGAGGGTGAGCTGGTAGTCCCCTCAGATCTTGCAATGGATGTCAGCTTGATTCGCATTCAGAGAGGAAGAAGAAACACAGGACGGCTGTTGCCTTTTTACACTGATGGTCACTCAGACAATTAAAGGTAAAAAGAAGAATCCACAACCAGATTTACAAAAGTCTGCTCCAGTGCACGGAACGTGGTGTTCAGAGGGACTCAGCCGAGGTTTGTGTGTCCCTGGGACTAAAGGACTAGTGCTGCATCTCAATGGTGAATCCCAAAATACACGGTCAATCAAGGTGCTTTTTACAAAAGATATAGAACAAATCTTTCTAAAGAAGGAGAATTTTAAAATAACTGAATTCAATTAATTTTTAAAAAAATGAAAAAGTAACCTAAACAAACCACCTTTGAAGTCACAAAACAGAAGTTACAATATTAAACATACTTCTACTCTTTTTCAATAATTATTTTCCCTAAAAGACTTAAAGGAGAAAGATCAAAATACTAAGCAAACAGCTCTTTGAGTGACTGGGTAACTGCTAATTCAAAATTTTCTTCTCTAAATTATCCTGTACTTTCTCTAACAGAGCACCACTTTGAAATCAGGAAAAAGTTACATTTCTTAGTTTGAATTAGTTTGTCTGGACCTAGAACCTAAATATGGTGAACTGAAATAAAAATACAGGAAGGCATCCCACCAGAAAACGTTGCTTAGGTACTCCATGCAGAAACCAGAACATACATCCCACGGCTGCAGTAACCAACTAGACACCTGCCCCTGGATGTCAGCAGCCTGAGCTGCAGGCCTGGAACCCCAGGGTGCAGGGTACCAGAACGTGGTGGGCCTGCTGGAGATGCTGCAGCCCAGGCCACCCTGGTCTCCCCGGATACGCAGCACCAAAGAGAGGAGAGCCAGCAGTGTCACTCGGACTTTACTGAGAGCCCTCAAAGGCATGTGCAAGGGCTTAGTGGGAACCCAACATTTTTATTATTGGTAGACTTGCTTATTGCAAATTAGCTACATTAAAATGAATTTCCACCTTTGGCCTTGAGTAAACCTTTCTCAGGAGCCTTCATAATATGGCTGAGTTAACATTTTTTCTTCTTCTGATAAGCTTGCTGGAGAAGGTATTTATAACATACTGAAAAGTCCAAAATATCAATAACAAAGGGAAAGACAGCATTCATTACTGGAAAATCCACCATCTCCGATCAGCGCTGAAATTGTTAAGAGCCGGTAAAGTACATCTCTCAATTTCCAGCAATGAAGGAGTGCCAGGCAGGCACTGAATGGCCTGGGATGACTGTTGGCAGGTATCTGACAGGCCAGGAGCATGACATGCAGCACAAACAGAAAGGGCATTTATGTGTCAGGGTTCAGGGTAACTCTACCCTGCTGAGAAAGTGCAGGCTTCGAAAGGGGCCATCCCAGTATGATGTGGGTGGAGCTCAGCAGAACACAAGTGGCAAAAGGGCAAAGGCCAGGTTCAATGTCAACACTTATGACGCACCCTTAAGGAGCTTGGTAAAGTCCCTGTGAAGCCCACAGCCTGATTCTTCACCCACATCTCTGACCTATGCCTTGAAAATATGTCTCTTCTCAGAAATGTGTGGCTGGCATCTCAACACCCCTGGTTGCCCACTGAGAGACTGCACGGTGACAGAGGGGATCGTGAATTGGTACAGAAAGCAGCTAGAGGTCCAAGTCTTAGGGGATAGTAGGGGGCCCATTAGACAGTCAATTTACAGGCAGGGAGAATGGTTCAATGACAGGCAGTGCCCCGCCCACAGCTGCCTGGAAGCTGTGACCCACCCTGCACTCTTCAAGGGCTGCTGCTGTCCCCCATCAGCTCTGTCACATCCCACCTACACAGTCATTTAGTGTTTCAGTACCAGGGACCTAAAACCTGTGGGAACCTGGAGCCAATGGCCCTCGTGGTACAAGAAACAATTCCTCACTTTTAAAGCTATCTTGAAATTATTAGGTAACTAACACATGTAATACACATAATTAGCTGGGAAAATTATAATGCAGAGCCCCACCTAAAATATAGAGGAGAATTTAAAAGAAAGTGAGTTATGATGTGTTCATACAGAATTCCATGGTGACAAGCTGAAGCCTGAGCATCCTCTAAGATGTGACCTTAAGGCAGCAAGAGGCCTGCAGAGTCCCCAGGAACAGACTAGGAATACAAACCGCAGCGGACATGCAGTACGGCACCTGCATAACACTCACTGCTGTGGAGCTCGCCCGAATGGCAAACTCCTGGAAAAATTCAGCAACATACAGTCTTCCCAGATTTACTAAAGTCCCATTCCCAGGAACCCCAGTACAGAATGACCTCGGCACACACAGCGGCAGGGCTCTGAGCTCAGATTCTGTACATGAGTTTCCACCCAGACAACCCTCCCTCGGCCCGGCGCTTCCAGGCTCCACGCATCCCAGGCCCGGAGCACCCCCAGTCACAGTGACACCTGCGAAACTGGACACGGAGATGCCGCCCAGTGAGATGTGACCCCATGTGACAAAGTGCCTCCAGAGGGCAAAATCATCATTGTAAGCTGAGTTCAGCTGAGGTTGTTTACTCAGCTATCAGAGTCTAAGAGAACCATTTCTGCTGCTACTTTCCAAGCAAGGACTTCCGGCCCTTGCATGCCATGTGTACATGGAAGGCCTCTCCCCAGCCCTTCCTCTCGATGACCTGCATGCCCGCCCTCTTAGGAGCATTCCCTTTATTTGGTCACTGCCAAAAGCAGATTTTGGACAAGCACAAGTTCAAAAGATAAATGAGTCCACAACCAGCGTTCCAGTCTGCTCCAAGACCAGCTGAGAAGCGCACTCACCATGCGGGGCTCCTTCATCAGAGTGCTCTGTCATGGCGTATTCAGAAAAACAGGTGTACTTGATTAACTCATTGCCAAGATAAAACATACCTGCAAATCTCCAAGTAAGTAAAAATAATGCACAACTTTAGTCATTTGATCCTGAAAATGCGCAGTAATCCCTGGTGTGTGAACTGATGTCATAATGCCTTCCTACCTCACTTTGGGAGGCCTTTGGAAAGAGCCCAGATTCATACAAATATCAATAGCTGCATTTCTAATAAAGAGTCCTTTGAAGTTTCCCAATTATATCAACTAAAAACTATTTAAAGCACATAAAATATATCTGTACCATAAAGAAGAATGAAATCATGTCATGTGCAGGAAAATGGGTAGAACTTGAGACCATAATGTTAAATGAAAGAGGTCAGATACAGAAAGTTAAATACACATGGTTTCTCTTATATGAAAAACCCAAAACATAATTAAAGAGTAAAACAAAGGAGAGATGGTAGCAAACAAAAAGGTAAGCTTCTTGGAGATGGAGAAGAGATAGAAGGGAATTGGTGGAGGGAAAAGGCAGGGAGGAGGCTAAAGAAATGGAAAATGCTCAAGACATCCTATATGTACCAATCCCCCAAAATAAATTTAACTATGAGGTATTACAAACACACATCAATTAAAAAAAAAAAACTAAAACTATGTGGCTGTATGTGTGTACTGTATATTAAAGCAGTGTGTACAATCAGAAACAAAAACTTACCAACATTAGTTTGAATCACAGAAAAAAACCCTAAAAACTAAAAATAGAATTTAAAAATCTTTTGTCCATGTAACCTAATTTAATACTTAGACAACAGCATCATATACACACAAAGTCCACAAGAAAAACAACTAAATGGACCAGTGTCCAACATCTCTGGCCTCGCTGGTGATAGAACATGGAGATCGGAGAGGACAAGGCCACAGAGACTACAACTTCAGCTAACGTGTGCTAACAATGCTTGAGAAAGTACAAAAAACTTAGAATATCTCCTAGCTTTCTCTGTGCATAAGACTGTAAAATAAGAGGCAAAGTTAAGGTTACTTCTTAAGTACAGCCTATGGCAAAGATATAAAGAAACTGGAATCCTCATATATCATTTGTGAGAATGTAGTATTTTCCACTTTGGAAAACAATGTGGTAATTTCTTAAATCGTTAAATTCACTGTATGACTTCCCTGTACCCAAGAGAAGTGAAAATACATGTCTGTGCAAAAACCTGTATGGGTCTCATAGCAGCATTATTCGTGACAGCCTCAGGCAGAAAACAACCCAAATGTTCACCAACTGGTAGACAGATACAATGTAGTATATCCATGCAATGGAATACTACTCAGGAATAAACAAGAACAAACTATCAATATATATTACAGCATGGGCAGACAACCTTAAAGACATGCTAAGTGAATGAAGGCAAATTCACAAGACTATATATTGTACAATTCCATGGATGTGAAAGTCCAAAAAATGCAAATCTATGAGAATAAAATGCCTAGTTTCCGAATCCCAGACAGGGGGACACTGGAAGGGTCAATTAATGGGTCCTAGAGATTTTTCTGAGATGGTAAAAATATTCTAAAACTGGATTGTAATGATGGTAGCAAAACCTGGCAAGTTTACTAAAAATCAGTGAATTATTTATGGTGTATAAATTACCTCTCAGTGCTGCTAAAACGTATAGAGACACACAGAGAACACACAGTGGACAGCCATGAAGTGTTAAATCTGTGTTCTGGTTGTGCCTCTCATGACCCTGACTTCAGGGTGGAAGAGATGACATCAGTCCATTAGCATTATGAGAATGCAGAATTCTGCTATTCAGTTTCCTCCTAAAGATAATAAGGGAGCATGGGGGAGAGGGAGGCATGCGCAGGAGCAAATAAATCTGCTCTTTCCCCATTACAGAGTTCAAGCCAGGTCACAGCCCTATTAGACTATAACCACGTGGCGCTTTGTTATCACTGTTTGTGGCCAGCAGGGGCCCTGCTGGGGCCTGGGAATGGGTGGAGCCCACGGATGATTGTGAGCACCACATTGAACAGGACTTTTTAAATGGGCAAACCCAAAGAAGACACCTATACCAGCGGCAGTAATAGATACTCTGAAAAATTAGGAAATGAGAGACTAGTACAATTCTTATACTTAGCTCATGTGACTTAAAATCTAATACTTATTATAAGCCACTAACCACATAAACCTCAAAGTTGGGTTTTACTTGTTAAAGCAACCATCAACTTAATAATTAGATATAATAAAAATATTAGTAAGATAAGCAAGAGCCGGCCTCTCTCCCCTTCCCCTCCCACGCCTCTGATGGCTAAATTTTGCCAAGAGCCTCCTAAACTCACTGCTGTACTTAACCAGCTCTGCTTTGCAGACTTGAGAGCACCCACCCACCCTGTCCTCACACCAAGGGACATGGTGCCACCCACACTGCTGCAGTGGACAAGGAAGCTGCTCTAGGTCGTGTCTGCAGTAGCCACAGGCTGGTGGTAGTTAGTGATGGAGGCTGCGAAGGGCACAGGAGACAAGTTCAGGGGAAAAGGCATCCTGGAAGAAGAGCAATGCCAAGCCAGCCAGTCCCTGGAGTTTTCTGACCATCCGTACCCAGGACCCCTAGACTCCCCTGGCCTCCTACTCACAGGAAGTCCCAGCCAGGAAACCTAGCTGGAAATCTAGAACTAGCATCTTAGGAGGATCCTAGAACTGCTGGACCATTGAATTATAAATAGGAAAACAACATGATAAAAAGTACATGGATGATAAGAAGGCCACTCTGATAGAAATAATATGGAATTATTTTTAGTTGAAGTTGATAGGGCAAATTCCATCTTATAAAAAATGAAATACTGTGAAAAAGAGTGGAACAAGCAGGAAATGGGAAAGGCTATATTTATCCCCTCCTTCCCTGCCCCCCAAGTATTTCCTCTATTTTGGGAAGAAAGCAACTATTTTGCCTCCCAATGTTCTCTCTCTGCCCAGAGACACTCAGGCAAACAAACTGGCCAATCGGCCTCACTGGCACAGTAAGCCCCATGCCGGGGCCCAGAGTATACAGATGCTGCTGTCTCTCGGTGTCCAACAGAGTCACACAAATACCAGACCGGAAACCGCTGTGACCACCGCCCTGGCGGCACCACCCTAGACCTATGAAATCCTCAGTCACCCTCACTGCTGAGGGACAGGAAAAGCACCACTCTGCTGAAGCCGGTGAGAACATCCCAGAATGCCCCATACAGCCCCTCACTGGGTAGAACTGCTATTCTTTGTCAACAAAAGCCAGAATACTCTAAGAAGGCCAAAGACGGATGGAAATGACTGGTGTCTTTTTCTCATGATTCATCCCCACGTTCCCATCCCACATTTTCTCTCATTCCTTACTCTGTATTTAAAATGAGCTTCACAAGGAGAAAGTAAGGGATCAGGTGAGGAAAAGGGGCAACCTGCCTAAGCTGACAGAGCTGGCTGGCTAATAAAACATTTGACATGAAAATCATCCTACATAAAAAAATAATTTCTTTCCCCATAAAAAATTCAAGCATGCTCATAATTTAAAGGGCATGTGGAGTTTCAATCCTTAGCAATTAGGAAGCTAGCATCAGTCCACTGGGCTTTGTCCAATGACCCTTTTAACTACTTGAAAATGATGTCTGATTATCAAGTAATGTTATGGCTTATCTATAAAAACTTCTTTCTAAAAAATATCGATCCTTGATTACACAAGCAAGGCCATTCTGAGAAGCCTTTTTAAATCATGCATAACCCATTACTCATAGTTGAGACAAACACTGGGCCATTTCTTCAGTGTCTAAGTGGGTTTCTGTTAGTAAATCTGTGCTTAGGGAAACTTATTAACTATTCTGAGCCAATTGTATATAAGAACAATAGTTATTGTAAACTCAGCCCTATAGTTGTGGGGGTGGGGGATGGGGATGGATGGCCATCTTAGCACTTGTTTTTGAAAGCTTCCTGGAATTCTTTCGGTGTTCAGGACACCAACAAGTATTATATGTGCAGATAATCAAAACTTTGTAAAGTGAGTTCACTAAGTCCCCAACCAAAATCAGCAACACAACTCCACGACTTCACCTAAATACCCACTTTGGAGCAATCTAAGAAAAACTTCCACCAGAATCTGTGGCAGATTTGCCAAGGACACAGTCCCCAGTCTTGTCCCTCTGTCCTTAGCTTCCTGGGTCAGCCTAGGAGACAGGTGCACCTCATGGCTGGGATGGGATGGAGGGGTGACTGGGGATGGCTGTTAGTCTTCACACTGGGGACACTTCAGCTGGCTCACAGATGCCACACCAAAGCTCCCAGCATACACTCTCAGGGCCACTCTTTCAGTAGCTATATGTCTATTCTGTCCTCTTGGTTGTCAGGGTTCCTTCTGTTCTCAAAATGCAGCACAGACAAAGGACATTAATGCCTAAAAATGGTATTAGAAAAGCGCGTCGCTGATAATATTAATGACTGTGAGCAATTATTCAGTGGCAGCTCTTTGCTAGATGAGGAAACTGAGGCTTACACAGGCTAGTTTGTCTAAGGTTAAAAAAATCTAGCATAAGGGTGAAAATGGGATTTCAATCTGTTTGTCTGACTATAAATTCCATGTCATGAAGGACTATAAGGAGGGAGAAAAAGACTTTAGATTCCAATTTAATTCTCATAGCACAGATGACCTGCAGCGTGAGGTGCAGCCACCTCCAGAGTTCTGTAGAAAGAGAAGTTAATGGAAACCACACATATTCCGGGGAGAGGAAAATGAAGTGTCCATCCACACAGACTAACACTGCTCTTGCTAACAAAACAATCTGGGAAATTGCTTGGGAAGTAAAATGTTCTCCACAAATGGATACTTTTTATTGAGCTATTATTGTGAAAATAGCTACTTCATTTTAATTCAACATTACTTCTAATATGATATTAAAATATACTACAATGAATTATCTTGAAATAAAGACATATATTCTGGTAACCTTTTTTCCCCAGAGGAAAAAGTCCCAAGACTGCTGTAGAAATACTTTTTTATCCTTAATCTTCATGTAAATGACATGACTCATCCCCAACCGCCCAGATCACTTTAAAGATCAGTAATAAGAATGCCGAAGCCCACACAGACTATAATACAGCCCCTCCTTCTCTGTAACAGTGCACATGACCTTAAAGCAGGTTTGAGCAAAAATTTAAAAGCTGAGAAATTATGACTATCTGTTCAAAATCAACATCAAGAGCGAGAGATTCTGTAGGAAGTCTGAGTTCCTCTCCTCTATAATTACCATGGACTCCGTCACGAGCTCCAAAAAGAAACGAGTATGAAGTTAAGCAAATCTAAGCAAGATGGAATCCTTTTGGCCTTCTGTTCCAGAGGCTAGTGTGCGGTACCTTCACTTTTTCCACAGAGCCTCCCCTAGGGTGGCTCCTGATGACAATGACTTTGCGTGACACACCGGGCAATTCTCTAGGAGCTAAGCCGTGGTCAGCCTCTGAGTCAGAGTCAGATGCCGACAGCGCCAGCTCTGGACACAGCGCCTGGAGCCTCCATCCGAGACAGGAGACTGTGGTCACACAGCAGGCTCCAGCCCAAGCCTCCCACGCTCTGAGGCCCTCGGCCAGTTCAACCGTGTGTTATGTCTACACTTGCCTGCAAGCACACACCCCTGTACACATGCACGCTGGGATGTCACTAATGCTCTGCTTGAAGATATTTCAGCATCATTTAGATTTGTCTTATGGTAACGTGGTGTCCTCTGATGAGGTGACACTACTAAGTCACTGACTTAATCTCTAATGAGGACTCAAAGTGTGCAAGATTCCCAGCGCAGCAGCATCAGCACCTCTCACTTTGCTGGGCGAGGGGAAGAGCAGGCCTTCTAGTGCCTGTGTGAGCTCAGTCCTTATCCTTTCTGTTCTTGTGCCCATGCAGGAAACTCCCCTATAATCTGCCAGTTGTGCTGCGCAGACAACACAGCAGCTGTTGCCCTCAACACACTAGTCGTCCTCACTTTGCCCTCCAGTATCCCAGAGAGTCCTGGAGACTAAACTTCATAATCTGGGTGCATTCGTTTTACCGGTACTGTGGTGAAGATGGAGTTTGATTTGTCCTGTACGCAAATAGCCAAAGTGCATGGGCCATTAAAAAAATTTCACTGAACTCTAAATTTGCAATACATCAGGGCATGAATACCCATAAACACAGAAAGCAGCCTTCCATTCAAATGCCTAGGTATCTGCGCCACACTTAGGTTTCATTTTAAAAACACACGTGGTATTTTTATGTCACAGTTGCTCGATCTGTGACAAGGGTCATCTAAACTTCAGATCATCTGTGCCTTTTAAAGGTACTGGTCTGACAGGTCAATATATGCAGGCGCCCAGCTGGGTCACAACAGAACCTTGGTCTGCTGTGTGGAATGATTGCACACTCAAAACTTGACTGTACCCCAAGCAAGCCACGATGGAAAGGCCCTTGGGAAACTGGGGAAAGGACCTCTCTTTGAGGTGCTCTTAGAGCACCACACCAAGACTTCGTCCCTCCCTCCTCAGTGTCTGTGACCCACCAGTCCAGCTTGATACCTTGTTTCCTCACCTGGAACCCAAAGCTGCTTTGTGTCCAGACACTACTTGGGGAGTTGCCCACATAGATGGCTACAAAGACTAACAAGGGTACCAGGGGACCCAAGTCTGGTCCCAGCTGAGCACATGGTCTGTGAAGGAAAACCTCAGAACCTCCATGTTTTTACAGGCAAAATTAAGGGTTTGAAATGGAGAAGCTTTGTAAAGCCTTTCCCAGCTTTCACAATCCTAGTCTTCTATAGCTTCTCGAATAAAGGGAGTCACCTGACGTTTGAGTTATTGGCCTTTCCCTGTGATGATCTCCTTCCCCGCTTCCTGCTTAAGGCCCAGTACCCAAATGTACTTAAGACCTCAGGTAGCTTTTATAAACAGTCACGAACACACTTCTCCAATTGCTTGATTTATAATTTTTCCAGTTACTTTAGACAGATTCTTGCTGTTGATTTTATTTTCTGAAGTTGCCTTAACTTTTTAGTTCTTCCTGATGCTCTGATGGATAGCAGCACGATGCCAAGATGAGATTTCCCCAAGTCCAAAACACTATGTTCTCTTTAACATTTAGAAACTCAAAGTGACCAATGACTTAAGGAAAAATAATCACTTCACAGACATCTAGGCTTCATTTTTTGTCATAAATTAGAACACTGAGACCCTGTGTAATGAAAGCTAACTAACAAGTAGCTAAAATCTTCCCTTACACAGAAAACTGCAAAATGATGATGTAGGTAGAGACGGGCCTAATATTAAGTTGCCTTTCACTAACCGAGTATTTGTATAAACCTCAAGAGCCTACAAAAGGAACTAGAATTCAAAATAGTTTGGGCACAGGAAAGAGAAGCAATTACTTATGAATGTGAAAAATGATTATAGGTCAATTTAAAGTAGAGGTTAGCTAGAAAACAAATCTTATCAATAGTCTGAAAAATACTTTGAGAACTTCTAATCTGAAAGAGAAACAATGACACTTTATGCCACTAAAGTGAACCAAGTGGAGAGAGATGCAAAGAAGAAAAATGCTACAGTTGCTCTGACAAACACAGTTTGTTTTCTTGAAAAAAGCCAGAACACACCAATTTGTAAAAGTACTATTACTACATCTGCTGCTGGCCAATGAACAGTTACAGGAAGAAACCAAGGTTGATTTTTTTTAAGTCTATAAATAAATGTGAGAATGTTTTCCTGTCTTACTGTCATAGAGGAGATAAAAACAAATGAATGGCATTATTTCCCACGAGCCATCAGGTAACCACCCTTTCACAACCTTTTCTAAAGAAGTGGTGCCCTAAAATGTATTTAGAGAGTGCCAGGTGTCTAGACAGGGGCACTGGCCTACCTGCCACCAGGCTTGGACAGGTCCTATGTGCCCTTCCCGCAGCAGGACACACAGTCCCGCAGCCCTGGTGGGCCGACTGGGCACTGAGGCCAAGCATGCTCCTGCAGAAAATGAACCGTGTTTCATCAGACGCAATTCCAGGGAGATTAGAGTGGATATTTTTAAAAGACAAAAAGAAAGCCACACTTAACAGTGCCACAAGGACACAGGGGGCTCTCTGAGTCAGAAGGAAAGCAGGTCGCTACAATTCCAACCGACGTGGGAGGATTCCAGGTGCAGTGACTCACTTGGGGATCTTGGGTGAGACACTGAGACTTCCCACTTACAGGGCCAGTGTTTCCGACCTGTAAAATGGAGGACAAAAGCATAATTAGGGTATCTATACACTTTCACAGCCCCGCAAGAAATAGAAGTATTAGGTACTAAAAAGCATGGCTAGGGTGAGTCTGACAACATCAAGCTGATGAAGAGGCAGAGAAACTTAAACAATACTGGTGGGAATCTAAGTACTGGGGCAGCTACTTCGTAAGTCAGCGTGGCAGATCTTTAGTAGTAAACACACAACTGTCACATGGGCAAACCCTTCCGGCCCCAGGTATACACCCAAGAGAAATGGAAACATAAGTCTACATAGAAACAGTTACACCAATGCTCACAGAAGCATTATTCATAATTGCATAATAGTCAAAAACTGCAAAGAAAAAAAATCCTGACATCTAACAACCAGGAAAAGATAAACAAAATGTAACACATCCATACAATGCAATACTACTTTATAATAAAAAAGAACCAACTCCTGATGCACGCGGACTGCTGAGATGCGAAACACTACAATAAAATGAAGAGCCAGATCCAAAAGACTATATCCTGTATGATTCAATATGTATGAAACTTGTAGAAAAGGCCAACTATAAAGTCAGAAAGCAGATTAGTAGTTTCCTGGAACTGAGAGGAGAAGGGGTGATGGCTACAAATGGTAATAGAATTCTTCAGGTGATAAAAACGTTCTAAAAATGGATTGTGAGGCTGGGGATGTAGCTCAGTGGTAGAGCACTTGCCCAGCATACATATGCATGAGATCCCAGGTTTGGTCCCCAGTGTGACCAAAAAAAAAAAAAAAAAAAAAAAAAAAAAAAAAAAAAAAAAAAAAAAAAAAAATTGGAGGCAACACTAGCACAATTGCATGAATCTCTGATAACTCAACAAACAGTAGTACATGGGTGGCTTATATGGCACATGAAATATGTATCTCAGTAATATTAAAAGAACCTTAGAACCACTAGCTTTTGTTAGCTATGAGAGCCCTCAGTGTTATCTTTATTGTCCAGAATAAATGTTGACCCTTTATCTTCAACACTAAAAACTAAAGCTTGTGTATGTGTGATAGAGAGGGAAAAAAACAGCCCAAATTATATATAGACAGAATTCGGAGGCAGGTCTGTTTCTTCTCCAGAGTCTCTCTGTGGTTCCTGTTTAACATCTCAGGCCTTTCATAGCATTTTCTTTTCTTGCACACCAAACTAAGGGCAGAAAATTGCCACAGAAAATTAATAGCATGACCTTTATGATTTGCAGTTACATGAGGCAATACAAAAGGACTACTGCTACCTCACCTATGAAAATGTAAGAAAGTAAAAACATGCCCTACGACTACTCTTTCCTATTTCATATGGCTTCCTTGGTACTAATTATTGCATATCTATTTGTTTCTCTTCTTTTTACATATATAAAAATCTGACTCTTCACAGATGTGTAGTTCTGGGTTTTTTCGGGTTTTTTTTTTTTTTTTTGGTGCTGGGGATCGAACTCAGGGCCTTGAGCTTGCTAGGCAGGCACTCTAACCACTGAGCTAAATCCCCAGCCCCAGATGTGTAGTTCTGAAAAGCCAACATGTCTTCATTTACAGGAACACACATTAAAACATTAAATGTCTTGGAGATATATGTGTCCATTTTTTCCTTCATCTTCAGAAACATAAAAGAAGTATGTGTTTTAAAAAAAAAAAAACCTTTAAAAATCACAAATGAGCTCATGATATAACTGTGGTGCTGAAAACATCTGGGATGTTTTTTGAACGACAACACAACATTCGAAAATCACGAGAGACAGACTGCAAAACTCTGAAACTTTAAAAAAATCACCATGCCTAATTCTGAAACATTTTCTTACTTTGTCTTGAAACCAAATGTTTAGAGGAAATAAAACAAAACTCACTGGTAAAAATAAAAGAGGAAAAAGTAGCATGAGAGTGAAATAGGCTGAAAACTTTAAGTCCCCAAGTCCAGAGGCAGCCTAAACTTACTGCAGCCCTTAATGAGAAGAAGAAGTACTAATTCACATTCTGATTATGTGCCGGAAGACAACTGGACTTTTGAGAAGAAAAATTATGGTACCTTCAAATATATACAATAACAATACGAAGGAACTCAAAAAAATGTCTGTATCCTGCTAGCAGGGTAGAACAGGCTGGTGGGTAGTGAGAACGGCCCAGAGCTGGCCTCCCCCTCACAGAGGCTGACAGGCCCTGGGCGCCTGCTGCACTCTTCTGCACCTCTGATACAGACCTGATTCAACTCTCCTTTCTACTTTTGCATTTTGCATCTTTTAATTCTTTGAGGACTACTTTCTTTTCCTTTAAGTGTTCTTTACTCCTTGCTCAAGATTTTGTATATGTTGTCTAAATAAACGTAGAATCTGATAAAACATGTTATATACAGAATTGTAAATACTATTACATTTCTGGCCCTGAGTTTCCAGATCATCCTAATTCAAAGGTGCCGGCAGAATTTCTGCGATGGGTTCCAGCCTCACTTGCAAGATGAAGATGAATTTATTTTTAAAAATTATATATTCAAATAAAGGCACCAAGACTATTTATATGCAGATCAGTCAAGCCCCTATCTGTGCTTACAGATCTGGTAAAAGCATTAAAATGGACTCAGTTAATTCAATTACCCAATTTCCCACCATAACTTCCAGCCTGCATGTGTAAAAGGCTGCTTTATCAAAACAAGGCCCAGGCACGGAAACACTAGTCCAGGGTAGCCTCAGGTAATATGCAGCATATATTCATGGCCTTAGTTTCTGCTACACTGGTTTGGGTTTTTTAATCACATGTTGCTTTGTGAGTGATCTCTGATATGTTGTATGTCTTATCTTCCCATGGCTAGAAATGACATCTCCTGTTTTCATGGTATTTCCTGCTGCTTCTTATCTGCTGGGTAATTAGCTGATTTGGGTTTTCAGCAATCCTCATTTTCTGAAAAATAGAGAGTACTTTAATTTTTTTTTCTGTTTATTTTTCTATGCAAGTATAATTTGAGATCGTATACACCCAGAGTTTTATATGGGACACTAACAAGATGGGTAACTGTGTGAAAAAAATAAAAATGGAAATGGTGTTTCCAGGAAGATGAAAACATGACTGCTTTTAGCCCCGTCATCTTCCATGAGTGGGTCCAAAGGGCCTGCTTACCAGATGGAATCAGGGTAAGTGTTTTTTTTTTTGCTGGGACACAGAAACAAGTTCCACTAGATGCCCATTGTCCATGTTTCACAGACCCCGCCAACTCTAGTCTGTTTGCCTATAATAAAGTGAAATACTCTAAATTTCAAAGTCCTAACAACAAAAGATTTTAAAGGATAGCAAGACAGTAATATAATAAGTTTAAAATACATAAAATATCTTACTTGGTTCCAAATCTACTTTGCGAAGTATCAAAAAAGTTACTCTCATTTTACAAACGAGCAAAAGAAAGCTCAAATGCCAAGTAACAATGGGGAAAAGTGATCCACAGTGAGATATATTAGAGTAAGATTACTGAAATTTAAGGAACAAAATTTGAGCATATATAGAAGAAAGAACCAGGCTAGTCTGAGGAAAAGAAGAACAGCATTTGACTAGGAAAACAGACAATAAAGTAACATATTTCAGTTTAAAAAGAAACTGAAATACAGTAAAAGTCAAAGATTTTATATTTAGCTGAACTGACCTTACTGGTATAATAAACTTAGAGGCATATAAGAAGCCCTAAGCTCTTCCCGAGAAATCCACCTCAAAACTAGCTTCAGAAACCAAAATGAAGAGATGTCAACCTCTGAGCAGATAATGAGCATTTAATGTAGATTTCCCTGCAGAATTAAATTATGATTCTGTACAGATACAGTATAGTATAAGTAATGTATCAGTGATGGCAAACCTATGGCACACATGCTGCAGCAGGCTGGTGGTTATTAAAAGCTCTAAAAGATTCACCATCACTGGCCTGTACTCGCTAATGCAGACACCCATCAAAGGCGGGAGGGAAAGACTATATCAAAAATACAATCACCTTGTTAACTGTCTTATAGGTATTTACCTGGAAGTAAAGAAATACTATTTCAAGTCACATGATAGAAGATGATGAAGGGGCAAGTAATAGTATCTAATTTCTCTACTGCTCACAGCAAGGAATCAATATACAAGAGGAAAATTTCTATTATTATGCAAAAATAACTATTAGGACAAAAACAGAAGCCCTCCCAAATACTGAAAAAGGGCAAACTAATTAAATGAGAAATCAAGGCCAATTGTATTGATTTTACCAATTATATAAATGGATTTAACTAGCCTATCGAATAATAGGGTTCTCAAAGAAAAATAAAAGTCAAGAGCTGAGAACACAGCTCAGTGGTGGAGCCCTGGTTCCATCTCCGGCAACGGGGCACACAGTTAGGGGGTGGGATCTGGTCTTCCTGTCTCCCGGCTCTTTCTCTAAGAGGGATGAAAGAGATCACCTACACTAATACGGGAAATTGTGACCAAATATACCTTAATGAAAACCTGTATCTTTAAAACAATTAAAATTTTACTATTAGTAAAAAATTTTTTAAATTCTCTAGCCAATTATGAGTTTATAATAAATATATCACATGTGGGAATTCATTTATCTAATTCATAAAACAAATACTTAATGAGGCTGCATGTGATAAGGTTTTATTTCTTCTTTCTTTTTTTCTTTTTCAACACTGGTAATAGACTAGACCCTAGGGCCTTTGCATTGAGCTACACCTCAGTCCTTTTTTATTTTTGTTTTGAGATAATGATCTCACTAAGTTGCTAAGCTGCTTAGGCTGGGCTCTAACTTCAATCTTCCTGCCTCAGCTTCCCAGAAGTCCTTTTCTAATTGCTGGGGATTCAATGTTGAGTATCACTTTACCTATATATCTGCAGAGACTCAGAAATGTAGGTGAGATACACGTCAGGTGGACTTAGACACATGTAAATAATGGCAGGCCATGATCCACAATGACACCAGTAGGTGCTACTAAAAATAATGCACTTTATTAGTGCTAGGAGACCAGGCACAAAGCAACAGCTCATTAAAATGCCTAAGATGAGAATGACTGCCAAGTAAGGCACTCTGTCACCGGAATGAAACCAATGCTGACTATAAAAGTAACTGAAAATCCATGACATTTTTCTCTGCTGGCCTCCTTTTTCCAGCTGAACTCATGAAAATGGCTTTCATCTTCGTGGCATGGAAGAGTTGATGGCTGCTGGCGTCGAATATACTAAAATCAACAAGAGTGTAATTATTCACACACTTCCAAGTGTTTTCAGAACGCGTGCTGGTTGGGATTGTCCTAATTTAGAAATGTGTGTGCTTTATGTTGGTGGTCTAGGACCATCAATAACCTGACAAAGAAGAATCTTAAAATCTTGCCCAAAGCATTTTTGTCTATAGCAATTATCTGACTAGTATACACCTCACCCGCTTTCACAAGGTGTTTGATGCAGTCCCCCAAGATCCTAATGTCATATTGCTGGTTGTGACACTATTTTAATGGTACATATTTACATCAGCTGCTCCATGTAAAGCACTAAGAACAAGGCTTGACACATGGTAAGTGTTAGCTATTATTACATTAATAGGTTCATTCAGAGATTCTTTTTAAAATATGTGAGTAAGTATATAAGGGTAAATGGCTGACTGTTCTTCAATTTTCACCATTATGTTAGCTGAAAATAGGAAGGAATTTTACTACATTTAGAATTCTCAGAACTTTTTTTAAATTGCAGATTATTAAAAAATAAATCTATGGAACAGATGAAAATTTAATGGTATAAAATTACACAGATCAGACCTTCCTAAGCTACCAAAAATATATTTATTAGCCATTCTTCCTAAGTCCATCTTTAAAAAGAAGAAGAAATAACGAAAAAGGCCAAGCTATGTGAAACCTGATCTAACTTGATATCTGGGTACAGAGGATTTAATAATTTTTTTGTTAAGGATTTATAAGAAAAAAGAGAAACCCACAAATAGGACTGAGATACAAGAGTTCTAAACATTTCAGCAATAAAATAATAAATTGCACATTAACGGAACTATAATCGTTCCTTTTGTTTGGTTTCTTTGTAATGACTTTTAAAAAATTACTCTGCCTCCCCTCATCACTCAAGTAAGTTGTCATCCAAAGGCACAATCAGTACAACACAGAACACAAAGGCGCTCACAGACAGGGAGGGAGAGGCAGAGGGGGGCTGATGGCTTGAAAGCTGTGACTCACTAGATCCATGAGGCTTTTTCACAGAAATCAAATATCAATGAAGCTACTGTACGAGATTATGGGCTATATAAATGTAGACTGGTTATGAATTCTCAAAGGGCAATAGTGCGCTCCAAAAAAGTCACGGACACCCAGCCTGGACAGCCACTAAAAGGGATGCTCTTGCTTCAGGTGTGGAAGAGGTGCTGCCTCAGTCTACCTCTGCCAGAGCAGGGTGGCTCCTACCATCCACTGGGCCCAGCCACACCTCTACTGAGACGTATGCACAGATGGCTCCCGAGTTCAGCCTGATACAGTCACCGTCTGCTGTTACGGGTTCAAGGAAGAGCTAAGGTATTTTTATTAGTCTTAAGTGTTGGTTTCTGGAAGTCAAAACTGAACATAAAATAGGTTTTTGCTACAATAGACAAAGCAGTCAGGCACTTTGTTCAACAGTTTGAAATGTGTACCCACCTTTATCACTTTAAATATTTCAGTATTAGGCATGTAATAAAAGTATCTACCTCTTGTGATATATAAAATTTAAAAAGGAACAATAAATGTTGCCAAATACATAAACCTGGAATCCAGGATGGATTTTTCTATCCAATTTTTTAAATCTTCTGTGAATTATTATTCCAGCTATGATTATCATTGACCATGGATCAGAGTCAAGTATGTAGAAAGAAAAAATAAAATAAAAGCAGACTGAAAATATTCCATAATTTAGGAAGGATATTACCACGAAGAAAACAGTGTTAATATTTTTTCCTCACAGACTCAGAACTTATCATTTGGCCTCAATGAAAATGGCCACTAAAAACTGTAAGGTCCACATTTTTCACATTCATCATTTTAAATTTTTATCTTTCACTCCGGATCTCTCAATGAAAATGTCAATAAATTTTAAGTAATCTTATGTGCCAGAGTACTGAATTATAGGTTCTGGCAGAAAATAATTAAGGTAACCTTAAAGGGTGCTGTTGCTGGAAACCGTCTGCACCTAGTGTGAATTATGACTAATCGTTAAGTCCAGTCGTACCCCGAATACTCACTGAGAAACACGCTGAGCACGTACGTAATAGTGATTGTCGAATTTTGAATGTTGTAAAAGTAAGCCAATCATTACCTCTGGTATCACTGTGTCTATTTAGCGATGACCAGAAATAAGTATCGTAAAATTTGTTCTCTGTGTATTATCATCATCTAGATACACAAAAACTAGGAAGGGTGATTCCTCTCGATCTGAAAAGTGGAATTTTCTTCCTTTAAAGGAATCCGTCATATTTTACTCACACATTTACCTTAAGATATACTATTTTATAACTATTGTTATATTCCAATTCTTACAACTTTGATAACATTTACATGTAATTAAGAGTCATAAAAACATCACTCTTCGTTTCTGACTGTGAAGCATAATTTGCATTTATCTTTGGATAACTCAGAAGGAAAAAATAGGAAAAAAGGTTTGTTCTTTGCCCAAAGTCTGTGGCCATTTAGTAAACCATTATTTTTAAAAACACACATACAATTTACTGTTGCTGTCACAACTGTTTCACATGCCCCTTGCAGAGCTGGCGGATCCAGTCACAATGGTTCTTTGTGTAGTCATACATTTTCTCCTTGCATTTCTGTTGCAAAAATTATTCAAACTAAATAAAAGGAGCTTGAAATAATGAAAAAGGAAGAGTATCAGAATGAAAGGAGCAAATGCCCCAAGACAGAAGCAGAAGGGAGGCAAGTCTGTTATTTTAAATGAAGAAAACAAAACACGGTATGAGAGAATTCAGTTACACCAGAGGACAAAGAGCTAGAATATGAAGCTAAAGTAAAAATGGAAATAAATGTCACAGGAGATTACAAGAAGATACGTAAGAGAGAACGATGCATCTTCAGAAAGATTAAAAGTAAAAATCTGTTAAGACAGCGTAGAGAGGCAGTGCAGCTATCAGTTGGGTGGGAATGACATGAAGCAGAAGGTACAAGAGGCCAGGAAAGGCCAAGAGAGCATTTTAAATCACTTATCAGGGCAGTACATCTCACTCACCCAATTTACTTTATTTCATTATTCGTTATTTTAACCCACAGCTGAGCACAGGCTGAGTTTGTTTTGCTTGCCATTCTGAGTTCACTGAAAAACTCAACTAGTATTTCAAGTTCCATCAAGCTGTGTCTATCACTTAGCACCTTGGAGAATTTCTTTAAGCGGGGAAAACAAACATCTAGATGTTCTTTCCAGGCAGCCCCTGGCCTGTAAAGAGCCTGGCCTTTCACCACCTCTGTTTTCCTTTCTCTGGCAGGTCAGAAGGTTCTGCTTTCCACAAGGCAGTAAAAGTTGACCCTCCTATAGGAAGAAAAATGTTATGACCCCCACATAGTTCATACAGACGATCCAAGCAAACTCACACATTTAGGCTGAATCCCAAAAGAGGCCTGCAGATGTAGACAGACCCTTAAGGGCTGAAGAACAGGGCAGTGGGGTGAAGCGGGAGAGGAATGAGGGCCAGGAAAACAAAGTGGGTGAAACAAAGACTAGATCTAAAATGTGTACCTCCCGCAAATGACGAAAGCTCACTTTTCTACTTTACAGTAATACAAAATGAAGGAAAACTGAAAAGAACCACATTTTCACTTTAACGTAAATGAAAGACACAGTGGATGCATGAAAAAGGACAAAGTGAATAATGTGCATCAACATATGGCACGGCAGACAGGTTTTTTAAAATAACTTACTACAATCAATAGCAAGTTGACTATCAGGTTCCTACCAATAACACGCTCAAATCTTAGCAAGAGATTATACATATGACCTCGGGTTGAGCACTGCTGCCCTGAGCTTCAATTCGCATTTCAGAACAGCAGCCACACCTCTACACCTACAGGCAGCTTCTCCACCTTTTGGAAGCCTCCAGATGCCCTTCCACCCAGCCTTGGGAAGTACCACATGCTTTGCCTCCGCAAGCTCCTAAATCCTAGTTGTGGCAGGGCCAGTGGGCAGAAGCTTGATGGTGCTGCCCAGAACCAGGAGAAAAGACTCAGGACACTAATGAGGAACCTGCTCTGCTATGACTCTGAAATTTCCTGTCTTTCTGCCCTTTCCACCCACACCCTCAAGACTAGTCAACTTTAAACTTCACTCCTTGAAGTTCTGAATGTTGGTCCCCACCTAGTTCACACTCTTTAAAACTGCTGCCCACATTTTCTGGGACAAAAGGGCAAGAGGTAATTTCTTCCCGTCAATTCTAACACAACAGA
This sequence comes from Hystrix cristata, assembly GCA_004026905.1. Taxonomy (NCBI): domain Eukaryota; kingdom Metazoa; phylum Chordata; class Mammalia; order Rodentia; family Hystricidae; genus Hystrix; species Hystrix cristata. The sequence goes on along the minus strand of PVJO010004305.1, from coordinate 42,020 downwards.
CTCTGACATGGAGAATCGTTGTGCAAACAACTTCCATTCTCTGGTCTCCCCCAGTTCTCAGAAGACACGGTGGTCAGATTATGGGTGTCACAGACACAGTCACCTCTAGTTCAGATGCTGGTAATGACACCTAGTAATTCACAAAGATAATGGCTTCTCCTTTTTGCCCAATATACTGTGCATTCGGGTACTATAATCTTATTTGGGGTTTAAAAAATAACAGCTACAAAATTTTTCTTTCAAAGTCTTGGCACTCCATGATTCTTTTCATTCTTTGGATATTTTATGATCTCATTCATCATCTTGGAAACATTTTAAAAACACCTAAACCATGAGAGGTAAACAAACATAACCTACCACAGCATGCTGAGGTATGGTCCAAAAACTCAGTTGAAAGGACAACTTTTCTATTACCGTTAAACTGAACTGATGTATATGACTGACTGAAAGGAGAAGAGCTGGGATCCCACTCCTCATACACAATGAACTAACCTATAAACAGCCATACTCCTAGGCCAATTCCTCTTCCAGCTCTACAGAAGCTGCCCTGTGGTATCCTTAAGTGCACTCTGAAACTTTGGTATCACCTTCATTATGGTGTGCTTTGTGCACATTCGCAGACACGGCAATGCCCATACTAAGGCAACTCATCACAGACGCTGGCAGCAACGCTATCAGCAAGAATTTGGCTTCGGAACCAAGAGTGATTCATCATACATTCTAGCAGGAGAAAAACAACACACTACTATTTTAATCCTCCGGTGCTCTTAAGAACCAAAAGACAGTGAAAATAAAATTAAGCAAAAGCAACGAAAATTGTATCTGCTATACCATTTGTAAAAATATTGTTGTCTTTTAAGAATTTTCAAAATCGCTTTGAAAATAACAGCTTACTTACCTTATTTCAAAATATTTGTTACGGTGACAAATCAAGTTTTAATCTAAGGCAATTTCAGGAGAAAACAGGCAATCCAAACTTCTACAAAGTAACATACTGAAATTCAATGTTTAAGAAATTTCTCCTTTGCTTTACAGTCAGTAAAATCCATCTGGCGTTTTAAAAACCAATCCCCCTTCTTCAAGGGTAGTTCTTGGATGACGGGGGTTAAAGTCCAGCTGAGTGAGTTGCTACCACCTCTGCTACAGCGAGAGACACGAGTGGGAAATTCGCTCTGGCAGCTTCCTTTCACCTTTCAGAGGTGCCTCAACACTCAGCTAATCAACACCAGTGGTCTAATAATAATGGGACCGGCCTGAACCCTGTTGCTGCATCTAATGAGCACAGGACAGGTCTCCTCCTGGTTGCTCTCGCTTCAGGAGAACACAGTGCGCTGACGATCACGGGGTTATCACCCAATGTTTCCACAAAATTATCCACATATATTAAGGCCACGGCTGATTGTGAATTTAGTAAAACTTCTTCTTTTTTTTTTTTTAATGCTACTGTTTACTGTGCCCAAGTCCTTCTATCGAGACCCCGCCCCGCACTCCCCGGCAGGGACCCTACCTTTTCAAACACCTCCTCCTCCTCCCTGCGCCTCCGTTTTCCGGGTCTCCGGTTCAGTCGCATCCATTTCGTGACCTGCAGTCAAACCCACAGAGCATCTCGCTCAGGTCGCATCCGCAGGCCCGGCCGTCCCCGCGTCCCCCGGCCCGCTGGGGGCTCCCCGCACCCGCCGCGGCCCCGCACTCACCTCCGCCTCCACCCGCCGCACCAGCCCGCAGTCGGCCCCGGCCGGGCGCGCCCCCTGCAGCGGCTGCGGAGAGACGGCGGCGGCGTCAGGGCCCGCACGCGGCCGCGGCCACGGTCTCCCGCCCCGCGCCCGCGCCCCGAGCCCGCCCGCGCCCGGAGGGGAGAACGACGCGCCCGCCCGCGCGGGGCCGCAACACCTCGGCGCGGGGGCGGGGGCGGGCGCGCGGGGCGGGGCGGGGCGGGGCCTCCTTAAAGGTACAGGCACCGCGCCCCTCGTGCCGGCCCTGGCGTGCGATTCCTTCCTGCAAACCTCCCTCCTCCTCTCCCGGCCCCGCGCGTACCGCACCTGTCCCCGCGCAGGAGCCTCGCGGGTGCGCGCTCCCGGGCCAGACCCCCAGGTCCCTACAGGCCCCGGGGAAAGGAGCCTTCCTCCTGGGCTGCCCCCCCGGGAACAGCACCGGGGACAGGATCTCCGGGAGAAGGGCCGCGGGAGCATGCAGACCCGGCGCAGATACGCGGCCCTCCACGGTCAACGGCCTCCAAGCCAGCGTACACCTGAGAGAGGAGCGGTCTGTTGGCATAATTAGGGGAGATGGTTTCCACTTGGTTTATAAAAGCGTGCGCTACCCCAGAGTTTCCCCATCCCCAAAAGGCTTCCTTCCTCTCCGCAGCAGACGCTGTGGAACCAGATTGCTAGCGAGGCTGGGGAGGAGAGTCGGTCCTACTCGTACTTACTGATTTTGACCACCCCTTTAACTTTATCGCATTTCTTTAAAGAAAATCTGTCTTGCCCTCTCTTTATTGCTTCTCCATTTTTCTTTCAAGATCAAAAGGTTTAGATCAAAGCCAAGATCAAACTCACTACTTTAAATAGAAGCAACTTTGCCATGGAGTATTTTACACAAAGACAAGCTTCTTAATGGAGACATCAGAGCGGAAAACTTTATTGTATTCCTTTATTCCATATTTGTAACTGGACTAAAACGTACGCGTCTATTTCCTAAAGTATACAACAGATCTGTTCAAGGCGAGGATTCTTCGTGTTTCTAGGAACATACACGAACTAACTCTGGAGAGAAACAGAAATAGATACATTAACCATTTTGTACGCTAACCCTAAGTGCTATGAAATCATACTCGTTTCCTAAAGATCTTTCAACATATCTAATCCTCTTGTATATATGTACAACCATCACCTACAATTTTGTACCATAAAGGAGAAAATACTAAAACAGTTAACGCTTTGTAAATCCTGATTGCATATACACATAACCAAATTTTAAAAATTACAAATGATGAAGTGCATTATGTGGAGCTGCTTAATTTTTCAATGGAAAGAGAACTTTGAACTACTCAAGCTTCTATACTACTACTAACAGTTCCAGAATCAATAGAAATCTATCCTGGCAGACACTTCCTTTTACTCAGTAGAATTTTTTTCCTTGGAGTTCACTGCCCCTAGGATCTCTGATACGAAGCGTTCAATACTGATGGACTAAAACAGTGCCTTGCCCAAAAGGACCATCCTTAAGGATACTCTTTGTTGACTTGTAACAATTTTTCAACATATAGTTTCAGAAGGAACAAAAACTAAAATACATTCCAAAAATTAGTAACAGGAGTAAAGATAACTACTGAAAATTAAATCTTAAAGAGATTTCTATGAAAATCTATGGATGATTAGTACCCAAAGACTTTTTTTCCCTTTATACTGGTTGTAGCCTACACACACACACACACACAGAGTCTTAATTCTTTTTTTTTTTTTTTTTGGTCTTAATTCTGTAAGTCCACATTAAGCCATTGGAAAGATCTTGGGAAGTGAGACCAGGAACTCCTACAACCCTGCCATGGGCAAGGTGAGTCCCCCTTTCTTCCGGCATGGCGCTCACAGAGAACCTAACGGTTTCTGGCATGTGCTGCACACAGGGAACAGTTCTGTTGTTACTCTGCTTTTCACTGTAGTCCATGCTAAGTGCCTCCCAATATGTCCCATCATTTGTCCTCTTGCCTCTTCCCTCAGTCAACTTGCCACAACCACAGAGAAACCAGAATGAATGGCATTTCCAAAAGCAATACCAAATATATCACTTTGCTTTACTAAGAATACTTGCCTGGCTAGTTCTTACTTGCCCTCTATTTCTAGTGTTGAACAACACTTCTAAAAGATCTTTCCTCCCTCTCTAGTCCAAATTATGTCACCCCATGACTCTTTCTAATAGAATCTTGTTTGTGTTCTTTCAGGTGATTATCCTATTTATACACCTATTTAAATTTCTAAAAATTTTTGTTAAGAGATTTTCTTTCCTGGAGCAGTTTTAAGTTCACAGAAAAACTGAGCAGAAAGTGCAGGATTACCATATCCTTCACTCCCACAGTTCTATTATTAACATCTTGCATTTGGTACAGTTGAGGAAGAATATGGTCATTAGTTACAATGGAGGAACCAATGTTTATACACTATTATCAAAAAGCCCATAGTTTACATTAGGAATCACTAGTGTTGTGCAATTATTGCAGCTATTTTTATGAATTTTTTGAATGCTTATCTCCCTAACTGGACTTCATGCTCCAAGAAGAAAGAGATCCTGTCTCTTTTGCTCTTGATTTTTGTCCAGTTACTAAAAACACTGCCTGGCACATAGCAGATGCTCAATAAATATGTTCAGAGAATGGAAACATAAAGGAACAAATGAATGAATGGCACATAAAACTTCAAGGAGGAGGAATTTTGAGATTAAGTTTTTTCTAATTAACTCCTATCTGTTTCCCTGCTAAAATATCTTCATTTGCAAAGAGTACAGAATCTCATTTTTTAAAAGAGACATTGCCAGGGTAGTTCTTAAATAACTTAAAGAGGGATGGGGATTAGCTCAGTGGTTAAGAGTGTTTGCCTCGCAAGCACAAGGCCCTGAGTTCGATCCCCAGCACCAAAAAATAAAATAAAATAATGACTTAAAGAAATAAAAATAGGAATGAGAAAGCTTCCTATGTATCAATCACTAAAAATGTATCCAAAGTGGTGGTAAGTGCTGAATTTAATCTAGAATGAAAGATCAATATGCTGTATGACTCTGGATAAAATGTTAATTTTGTATGTGTGTCCAACACAACCTAAATGGATTTTTCCTGTTGTCTGTCTAAATCTCCATTTCTTTGGAGGTTCACACCAGTCAGAACAGACTTCAGAGAAACTGGAAGAAGACAATTTTTTTTAAAAAACCTGGAATTCTATAGTACTTTAACGCTATCTTTAAAAAACAGATGTTTTCTATTTGAATGATAGCTTTTAAAATGCCTCAGCTAGTAGAGAGGCAAGTTGAGAAAGGAAGACGTCCTAAGAAACTTTTTTTTTTTTTTTTTTTTTGGTGGTGCCGGGGCTCAAACTCAGGGCCTTGTGCTTGCAAGGCAAGCACTCTAATCACTGAGCTAAATCCCCAGCCCAGAAACTTTCTTGTCCAGGCAATTTATAAAAGCTGAAGACACTTTCAGAGGCTGAGGAAAATGCCACTGTTTCAAAATAAAAGCATTACTTAACCTAGTAGCTGGAGATTAGGAGGAAAAATCTTTTCAGTGTTCTTTTTTGGGTCAATATTGTTAGTGAAAGAGGAAGTTAGTCCTTTCACTGGAAAAAGACACTGATACCAGTTTCAAAGTGCTACTAAGTATGTGTGCTTTCTCCCAGCTTCTTTTTGAATAAGGTACAACTCAGAGGAACCAATGTGTGCCTCCCCAGTCAACCCGAAGGCCTGCAGGCAAACAAGAGGAGCCCTTTAATTATCCCAAATAGCCTCAGATGGCAAATTACACTCCCCCCGGGCAAAGCAGAGGGAAACCATCCACTGTGAGAAGCCAAAAGACCTTTGAGTACCAAACAAGGTGGAAAGTTCCAGAAGCTTCACTTGGTTTCAGAAAGGCTCTATTACCCACAAATAGGATGCGCTAAAAAGTAGACATCTACACAGGTCTGGAAATAAAACCAAGATAAGATTAAGCTGTAGTATAACAAGTAAAGGTTATGCCTTTAAATTTTGTTCTGTTGTTTTAAAATGTAATATTCTTTTATGTCAGCTTTTTTATTCTAGAAAAATTATATATAATTTGTATTATGGTCCATTAGGTCTCTGATAGAATGAAGGCCTACTCTCTTTCTGAAAAGGGTTTGGCCCTGCCAAATGGACCTCTTAGTGGAAGTCCTTATAAAGCATATTTTTCCAAAAAGGAAATCAATCCCATGCTTGGCTTAGCTGACTGTAGAAGTCTATGGCTCTACAGGGAACTCACAGAACTTCTTCCTCTCTGTAACCACAACCCTGATCTCACTGCTGCTCAAAGATGAGCGAAAAATATTTAAAATTCTCAATTCTTCCCTTTTTTTTTATGTAGCGTTGGGGATTGTTCTGCACAGACAAAGGCAAGTACTCTACCACTGAGCTATGTTCCCAAAGGTCTCCCTTTTCTTGACCCTCTCTCAGAATCTGACGAAGGCTAATGGTGCTACCAGCTCCCTAGAGAAAAGGTATACCTATGGCTCACACACACACACACCAGTTTTCAGGATGTGCAGAGATTTGTCTGATGCCCAAACTCCTTCCCTGGATACTACAAAACCCATTCTTGGATTAAGCCAGACCACCATAAAGCTGGCCCTGGACTTCGTCTTTTGGGTAGTCTGTGAAAGTCCTCTATCACATTAAGTTCTGGTAAGAAGCCATCGACCTTTATTGAGGTACGTTATAAGAAACAGCCCCATAAAATCCATTGCAATGTTTACCAGAAGGACAGTTTAGAGGGTTATTATATTTGATAGTAGTTTTCTGTGAGGGCCCACAGGAAACCTCCTCCCTGGTATCAACATTAGGAATAGGATGAAGGCAACTAGTTTGTTTCTCTCTCACCAATACTACAATTTATCTCTTTTCCCCTCTCCTACCGTAGAAAGCTTTGAGCTCTAAGACCCCACTTTCACCAGAATAGAACTTCAGGACAGGCCTATTGTAGGTTCATTTAATTCTGCCCCCATCTTATTTCCTGCCATTACTTTCCCATTGATACACTTGTCTTATTTTAATGTATTTCTATCATGCTCTATTTATCTACTTTGGAAACTGCTCTTTTTTGACAAGGAGGGGTATGAGTAAACTATTCCGGGTTTTGGTTTTTTTTTTCTTTAATTTCCTTTTTCTCTTTGGAGGGAAGAAAGGGGGAGTCCATAAAAATTTTATTGTTCTAAAATTTCTATTAACAACATTTGGAAGCAAAGTGTGAAAGTTAGGCCATGTGACTATCCTCTACAAAATTTAAGGAAAATAGCTATTTAAAAAACTAAACAAAATATTATATAAACATCACAGGGCTATTTTTAAAATGTTTATCAGCCAAACAGTTGATCTCCTTTGATATCAAAACCAGAGGAAGGGACTTAGATTGCAGGAAGAATAATGTGAATCAGACATATGAACAGGTTATTCACTTAACCAACATACTGGGTCTCTACTACAAACCAAAGCACCAAACTCTGTGAACCCCAAGGGGCCAGGACCCCATCACCAAACTCTAGAGACTCTCAGGACAAGGAATAACACATGAATGGTGACCTGGGCTTTGGATCCCTATTAGCTGCGTGACCTCTCTAAGCCTCCTTTCACAGAGAGTTAGGGAAGATCAGACAACATATAATGTGCTTAAGACAGGAAGCAGTTGCTATTTACTGAGTTCTAAACTGTTAGAATTAAGAAGCAATATAACATTATCAGAAGCTGCAGGGAAGTTACTTTAATACTAAAATTAAAAAAAATACTAAAATAATGCTGAAGCGCCCCACATTCAGAGACCCCAGAATCTTAGAACTGATAGGGAGAACAAGAACAGTCAGGTTTTGTACAAAAGTGGACAGTTGACAAAGTGCTTCCACCTACAGATTTCTGCTTCTGCTTCACACAGTTCCCTGTAAAGAATGGAGAAACTAAGTCTCAGGGAATTTTAGTGCCTTCAGTACTTCCTATTGTTTGTCTTTGATCTCTTGGTTGGAAATACAGTCCTCTATATCCAGCATCAGAGCTGAGGAAATAGCTGGTGTGATCATGTCACTTTAAAATATTTGTTTATTCTACAGATCAGAGCAACCCAGATCAAAACATAGCTCACAAAACATAATCCCATACTATAAAAGTCTAACAAAAGATACATTCTAGGAAATAGTATGTCCCTTTACTCTTTTTTTTTTTTTTTTTTTTTTTTTGGTGCTGGGGATTGAACTCAGGGCCTTGTGCTTGCAAGGCAAGCACTCTAACCACTGAGCTAAATCCCCAGCTATGATTGTTACTCTTTACAGGACTCTGACATTCATGGACATTATGAAGAGCTTCCACGGGTGAAATATAAATTACATAGGGGTGGCTTTAGATCTATGGGCTCCATCTCGACAGTTCATTAGAATCACTGTATGATGCAGGGGAGGGAGGGTAAGGAATTACAAATCCCAATGCCCAGGTCACCACCTAGATCTACATATCTGAGAGAGGGACCCAAGCATCAGCCATTTTTAAGACCTCCTCCCCAATGCACTGTATAGCCAGCATGGAGAACTACCGGTTTAGACTATTTTAATGATGCCCGTTAAATCGAATTGGTTATTATAAACAAATTCTAGATGTTTGGGAGACATCTAACTTTCAAGGTCGCTGACAGAGAAGATGACCATACCCCGTGCTGTGTGGCAGTAAGAACCTTTGAGGAAATGGCAGACACAGTGCTGGGCAAGACGGGCTGTTAGGTGGACCCAGGTACTATCTCCCACAGCTTATACTCAGAAGTACACTTTGGGGCAAGATAAGCCTACGCACAAAAAGACTTTAAGTAAAAATTTTCAACACTCTTCCCAAGAGGGAAGCAAGAATGAATGGATAGTTGACTTTTTAGAGTTTTTTCCTACGATCACAGTTAACACAGCTCTAGATCTGAGTGAAAAGACCTTAGATCAGTGACAGCGAATTTTTTAGAGCTTTCAATGATAACAAACAGCCGGCTACGGCATGCAGGCCATAGGTCGGCCCACCACTGCCTTAGATCCTTGTCTTCAGGGGAAATGGTTTTAGTGCTGACCTGCAAAGATGCCAATGTGAAGGCCGTCCTTCTGAGGTTCTATTTAAGACGATGGCTGCCACTCATTTTCTTGAAACAAACATTTTATATTTGAAGGACTGCAGGGCTGGCTAAAATCAGGAAGGAGTATGTGCCAATAGAAAAGCCCAGTTGCAGTGTACAAAAGGTACTATTCCATTCAGCATGAAATCCATGCTAATTTCCTTGAGTGTTGGGCAACCCGTTCTGACCAAATGGGCTCCTTTATTTAGAAAAGACATACACATGCATGGGTGCTACTAGGAAAATAATTCTGACAAATGTCTTCCAAAAGATGTTAGTTACTAACTAAACACACGAACATATCATTTGATGATATCTTACTAGCTTGAAAGCAAACACCCATGTCTAGGTGCCTTACCATCATTTCCTAAGATGGGAGAAGTATAGTATCTGAAAGCTGTGCACACGCATGTGCCATACTCCATGATGCCTTTGAAGGTGGGGATGCGTGTGGAGTCTGTGGCATTTTTTAGAAGTCTTCCAATTCAGACTGGATTGCCTGTCATCCATTCTCCAAAAGGAACCCAAGGAAGTCGCAATTTGCAAACAAAAAGGATGAGCCTGAATTAGACCCTCTCAATTGAGAAGTAAAACCACACACACACACACACACACACACACACACACACACACACACAGAGGAAAGTAAAATCTACCCCATTTGGGGGGTGGAGTGGCTGTCCTGAAAAGCCATTTTCCAGAATATTTGTTCACCAACATTTAGCTCCATACAAGGAGGTGTTCCAGGAAAACAATAGCAAGGGCCAGAATTAATTGGCTGCTAATCTTTTCACTTTTCATAGGATGTTTTCTCCAGGAGCGGATTAAATCAATGTTTAATGCTACCCGCACCCAGCTGTGTCCATATTAGGAAAGCCTGAGCTCACATCTCTCCGTGTGAGAAAAGGACCTGTCCTCCCTCCCTCTGCCCTGCTTCCACCCCCTGCGGGTGTAGGTGGGAGAGCAGGGCTGGGGAATGTGAACTTGATCCAGCATTGATCAGCCAAGCAGCAAACGCTCATTGTTCTTTAGATACCAAACATAACTTCTTTCTACTCGGGATAAACCGGGCCATTCTGCACATAACACAGCTTTTGTGCTCCCCAGTACGATAGATGGAAAAGAACTGCAGAGAACATGAGAGCTCTATTAGACTTACCATAAATTCCTCCTAATAGCCAAGATTTAAGCATCCATCAGTCAGTTTATGCCTATGTTAATATCAGGTAGTTAGACTCTGTTAAACCTAATGATGTGCTAGTCATTTTTCAGTGCTGGGGATTGAACCCAGAGCTTTGAACGTGCTAGGTAAGTGTTCTACTACTGAGCTGCAGTCCCTATCTTTGCTTTTAAAATTATGGGTTTTGATTTACAGTACCGAAAGTTACAGTCTGTTCCAGCTTTGCCTTGTGTGTGCTCTCTGGGGCTCAAGGTCATAAAAGCTCAGGCCAACATTTAGCAAAACACAATGTTACTGTTTTAAGTGAGGTCCTGAGTCACTACAAAGCCCCAGTGTAAAGGTAAATAACACTGTTGAGAACTTGGGCCTAGGCACCCTCTGCCCCAGAGAAGCGACGCAGCCTTGGGCACATGGGTCACATAACCTTTCTGAGCCAATTCGAGGGAGACTGTGCTGTGGTGCTGTGGTGGGATGAAATGGGCAGTGACCGGAGCAAGGGGCACAAAGTAGAATGGTAACGCTAACTCCCTTCTTCCCTCCCCTCAGAGACAAAAGCCTGTCTGGTATTTTGAACCTAAGTAAACTTTCAAAGGTCTCAAAATAACTGAGCTGTGACATCATCATAAAAGACTGACCTGAACCATACAGATTCCATTCATGGAGACAGAGCCTGCGGAGGTGATGTCCCATCATCTGAGCCCCTGCATGCAGGCACCTGTCCCTTCCGAGGATGGGGGGGGGTGACTTCTCTTCAGCATGTGCCTTACTTTAAAGGAGATTTAATCATTCCATCTCTAGTTCTGTCTGTCCACTCAAAATAATAAGTCAACTGTTGTTCCAAGAATATCACAAAATAAAATTTGATATTTCTTACATTGCTTTCTGAATGTACCAGCATGGCCAGAGGTTGAATGCAAAAACACCTGAAATCCTAATAGCAGCTACATGTATTTAAGGCCAGTGTAATAACTAACATGGGTTTCTAAGTTAGACAGATTGGGTTTCCAGTTTCTTCATCTATAAAACTGGTATAACAATATTTATCACATAGATTGTGACAAAGAGAAGTAAATAACTATTATGGATAAAGGACTTACCTCGGGATCTACTCAGTAAAATGATAGTTTACTTTTTCCATTACGGATGTTCTAATATATAAAATGAGAAGGATGGAGGGAAAGTTAAAGAACACAATTCCTTATAGAGTCTAAATATTAATGCAAAATGGAGGCAGATGCCTTTAAATTACAAAAGCAATGATGGTGACTAAGTTACAATTTGAGGAGAAAAGACCACTGAGAATTCTGGAGGAATGGGCTGGCGATAAATACAATCAAGAAGAGTTTTCAAAGGAACTACACTTTTCTTGGCTCACAGACCACGGAAAGTGACAGCATGTGCCACTGAGGGCATAGGAAGGGAGGAAAAAGAAATAGGAGCTGAAGCACTTGCAGGAAGGCAGGAGAAGCTGCCTGAAGAAGCTGCCTGACATGTCAAGGAACGACCCTACCCAGGAAGTGGACCAGGAGGACAAAGGGGTTATCTCCAGCCACATCCCATTATCATCATGCCCTGAAGTCTTAGTCCTAAATTCTGAAGTACTGACTTTGGCCTCCCTTCCATGCGTTTTCATGCCAATAAAGTTGCTGAAATTAAAGAAGAATTGAATTGTGAAGCTTTTTGGCATAAATAATGTCATATTGTAAAGTCAGGCCTAATAACAACCAGGATGCCCTTAACACACTTAAGAAAAACCATCTGATATGTGTATCCCTCAATGTGGTTTGAAATTTCCCTTGGCCTACAAAGGAAAATATTTTTAGCACGTAGCACACTTTGTAACAGACATATAAATGCACTGAAAATATAATTTTAGGAAAGCATCTGGGTTTGATCATCCCAACCCCAAATAGGTTCTACTTTCTCAATAGAAGGAACACTGCAGCACTTTGCTATAAAATATGCAGCAATCACTGTGGCAATTTCTCATAAACATTTCATTACTGGTTCTGTTTGCTTTTTTATTTTTAAGCAGTAAATACTCTAATGATTTAAATATAAAGCAGCATAAAAAATGAGGCTCCTTCTGGAGCACTTGGACTCCATGTCTTCCTATTCTTCAAAAAGCAACCTGGAGCTAACTGGACCTCCTCCCTGAGGATATTTAGGGAACAGGCATAAATGAATATTTTATTTTCATATCTCAAAATATATCTGAGAAATAACAGTTGCCAGTTTCCAAGGAAAAACTGACCTGCAGTTATGATTTGCAGGAATTTTGAAACTAACAAGCCTGGCAAAATTTTTCTCATGTCCTCCTGGACAGACAGGTTAATATCTATGAATAACTGATTTGCATTAGAAGCAAACATGTTCACCCCAGTCATCAGTCAGCATAAAGGCTCCAGCAGATCGATTATCGCTTAATAAGTCTCCCAATAATCTTTCAATAGCAATTCTCCAGTGGGAGAGAAAAGAAATGCAAACACGGTTTCTTGATAGCCTAAGTTTGTAAAACACCATTCAGGATGAAATGTATAAAAACTCTCCCAACACCGACACAAACTAAGGATGAGTTTTAAATCTGAGGACAATTCAAGATTCCAAGGATGGAACAGAAGACACTTATGCAAAGTAAATCCCACTGTCTTCCTCTCCAAGGTGGCCAGGAACACCTGCAGCGCAGGCCTGGGTCCCCCGGCCCATCACACCGAGGACGTAAGTCCCCCAGAGTCTCTGCCCTGCACCCCAGCCAAAGAAGTAATGAGGACTCAGGGCAGGTTAGTGGCTCACTCGCAGCCACACAGCCTCGTGGTAATAAAAGTGATTCTAAAGCTGTGTTTAATATAGGAACTGCCTTCCACACCCACTATAGAATTAGCCTTGCTGAACAAGACGTCACAATAATATGCTCTGTGGAAACATCGACTTGGATATAACACAAGTGACTCTCCTTCTCCACCCAGCCTCTACTCTTGCTCATTCTCCTCTAAATAATGTTGTTTTGCCTTTTTTGAGTCACACTGCCTGGCGCCACTGACACTGTGATGGTGGGGACCAGAAGTGAGAAATTCTGGGCTTGTAAAGGCTGGAACCAGAGAACTGGCTTTTGTGGTGTGATCTGGATATCCTCACCAGCCAGTGCCAACAAGTAAGGACAACTGACACAGAGGTGTGTGACAAGATCTTTGCTCTTCTGTGCACATGTCTGGATTTGGGCAGGGTGACAATAACTAGCCACCATCCTGACCAGAGAGCCACTTGCTGGCAGATCACTGACTGGCTATGTGCCTTGATGCCCTCCTGCTGGGAGCCAGCACAGGGGACAAGAGCCAGAGACTAGAGGTAAGAGTTTGCTTTTCAAAGCAAATAAGAGGATATGGAAAACATCCCTTAAATGCTCTAGCAGATACAGAAAGACACTTCTTGTTTGGCCATTTGCTTTTTCCCATTTGTTTTAGTGGCCTGGTTTTTATTATCTAATTTAGTTTCTTTTCTTTTCTTTCTTTCCTTTTTTTTCACTGGGGGTGAAACCTAGGGGCACTCCACCCCTGAGCCATACTCCAGGCTCTTTATTTTTTATTCTGAGGCAAGGTCTCGCTAAATTGCCTGGCAGGACTTAAGCTTGCAACCTTCCCACCTCAGCCTCCCTCTGTGCTGGGATTACAGGCATGTGCCTTTGGCCAGCCACATCTTTCCAAAGGCAAAGACACAAACTCTGCCCACACTCATATTCACTGGCCTCCTTGACACAAGAATGTGTAGTATTTCCTATGTGAAATGTTCAGTCCAAATACACAGGGCTGTCCTCTACCTAAAGGAAGAGAGATGTGTACACATTTCACCATGACACACTGGTGAAAAGAACAAGAATGTGAGGTTCACATTCCACACCCATGAAAGAAAAGAAGGAATAGTTCTAGGGTGAGGGGAGCAGTCACTCATTAAATTTAAAAATCACCTCTTCATCATCTATTTGCAGGTTTTTAGTAAAAACTAAAGCAAAGATGGGACCAAGCTGAGTTGGATTAAGAGTAACACTGATAAAGTATGCAAAAGACCTCAGTCTGATGGATTCATGCCTGGGCCGTGCTGCTGACTAGCACTGTGAGCTTGGGCAGACGACTGTAATGGGGGTGCTCACCTTGCCCTGGTGAGAAGAGGCACTGATCTCTAGACTCATCCCCAACCTATGACTCTAACCCAGTGTGAAAGTTGTCCAAGACCAGAAAAGACTACTATTTGATTGTGAAGCAATAGAGGCCACATCCAAGACACATTACACTGTGCAGATACGAAATATATACCTACTCTATTTGGAATGATATGACCATTCCCCACAAAAGAGAAAGAAGAACAGCCCTGTGCTCTAACAGCAACCATGCATCCCTGAGGGTCCTGCCTGTCAGCAGGGTGCTGTGGTGGTAGTGAGCATGGTACAGGCCCTTCGGAGGGCCAGGCACTGACCTTAGCTTCAGGGTGTGCAAGGAAGCTGTACAAAGCCAGATGCCAAAGTGCCATGCACATGTACACACAGGATTCAATTCACTGAGCGGCTGCCCCTCAGGTTTGGGAAAGGCACTATGCAAATATGGTATAAAACAAGCCACTTTCGATAAAGGTCTACCAAAGGATGTCTGCAGCCTAATAGAGAAGCGAATGGGGGCGGTTCTTAAAACGCAGAATCAAGTGTTCTTCTGTTGACACAGGTTTATATTCTGAAACAGGTGTCTTGGCATTTACATCACTACTTCCTAAAAAACTCTCTAAATGAAACACTACTACAATGATTTCCTATTTAATGGCATTGTTCATTATGAGGGATGTAAAAGTCTTCCCTTACATGAATTTCTCTGGGTGCAGAGTACCTGTAAGTATGAAAAACAGGTAATGCTTTTATGCCTAAATATGGCCCATGAGAGTTCATAGCTGGAGGACAAAGATGTGACTCACTCACAGAGTGAGGACATGTGACCAAGTGCAGCTCCACAGCTGAGCCTTCAGGCATTTTGTTTTCTTACAGACTTACCCTCCAGGCTGAAAGGTGACCTCTATCTACATTTCCTCCTCAGGCTCTACCTGAAGCTGATTTACAGGCCCCAAAAGACTGTAGACTAAAGGGGAAGGTCTGTGCCCTTTCGCCTTTGATTGCCCACTGCCCAGCACGATGCCCGGCATACGGCACAAATGAACTAAATCTCAAAGCAAGTATTTGGTTTACTCAGGACGAGTATAAAATTATCATTTCCTTTTTCTTTTTTTTTTTTTTTTGTACTGGGGATCGAACTCAGGGCCTTGTGCTTGCTAGGCAAGCACTCTAACCACCAAGCTAAATCCCCAGCTAGAATAGTATAAAACTGAAGGACTCTGAGAATTTAGATTGTATTTAGAAAAGAAATTTCTTTTGACGGAAGGCATTTTGAAATATAACATAATTATAGATCACATTAACCAGTCCCAACTCTACCTACGATGATTCTGTGGAGTATGCAAGGTGTGAGCCTAAAACCTACAGTTTCAAGTAGGATGCTGGATGATTCTGATGTCCTGAGGTCCCCAAGCCTTCAGAGCTACGCTTTTAGCAAGAACCCAGCATTAGCCCTTTATTAAAACCCACATGCATACAAGCCACTACCAACTGACTCCATCAACTAGACTGAGTCGAATAGTCTTTTCAAAGCTAGTGGCTCCTCCTTATTTTTCTTTCTAGTTCAAAAGGCAGAACAGATTTATCCACAATTCACCAAACAAATATTAGATTTGTCACATGCTTGAAAGTGTCTGTGTTCATCTGGGTCAGTTCAGACTTTTTTTTTAAAGGAAAAATGTTCTCAAACGCTCTTTATCCTAACTAAAAAAGCCACCTCTCACATGCCTTCCTTCAAGTTCATTTTAAAAAATAAGTGTGCGGGGCTGGAGGTAGCTCAGCAACAAAGTGTGTGCCTAGCATGCAAGAGGCCTTGCGTTTGGTGCACAGCACACACCCTCACACACAGGCAGAGATCCTAAGGATGCAGGTCTTGGTTCCAGCCCCAGCCCCACCCTCTGCCTGCCCAGTCCTCTCCCCCATCTGCATGGAGCAGAGAGCCCAGGGCAGGTGCTCCCTGAGTAAACACCACTGGCCACCCAGGTATTTAACACTCTTTCCACATAAATGAATAGCTCTGGACATGAAAGTTCAAAGTTGAAAACAAGAAGCAAAAGTCCGTCGAACCGTTCTTCTAACTTCATTAGGTTACCTCATCCCTTTGTGGAGGGGAAAAGCTTGGTCTTTCACTTGGAGTTCTTTCCAGGCCAAGCTGGTGGCCTACCTGGCCATGTTATAAAACTGCTACTCAAGACTGTCACTTCTGTGATGGTTGATTGTGTCAGCCTGAGTAAGAGAAGCTCAACAAAAGTGGCTCAGCAATTCCACACTACACGGTGTAGAGGACCCACCCTAAGGCGGCTTGTCACCTGGATGGTATGAAGGGAAAAGAAGAAGGATGGCTATGCTTCGATTTCTTCAGAGGAGCTCCAGTCTTCGCCTTCACCTTGGACATAATCTCCTGGCTTCCAGTGCAGACTCGGTGGCTTCTGGCACAGACCGTTGAGCCTTCTGGTGTAGACTATTCAGCGTTCCAGCACAGACCCATCAGCCTCCTGATACAGACTTGCAGGGGACACTGCAGTGAGCTCCAGACCTTCGATTGGATCCTTCGACAGGATCCTTCTCCAGTGAGCATTCAGACCCCTGCACTCTTCCACATGCTTCTGTGGGTGGTCCTTGTAAACCAATTTGTTAATTCTTATATATTTGTTAAGTTGTATTATATCTGTTTCTCTAGTAAATACTGACTAATACAACTTCTAATGCCTCATGTGGCTTCTGAATCTTGTAGGAACTCTCTAGTATCACTTTCAAGTCCCTGTGTAATCTGTCTGTGTCCTTCCTTACTACTAGTCCCCTTTGCAGATCCTGCTTTCAGTGCAAAACAAGCAAACATAAATTTGTTCCTACCAGGGGAAACTGGAGAACAGCAGTAAATTGTACTACTATTAAAAAAATGTGCTCACCCTTCTATCATTGAGGTGCAGAATGGCCTTGGTTAGAGTGTGGCAGGGGCCAGGCATGGGAAGAGCATTGAGATACTGCCCGGGAGGCCTTCTGTCATACAATCCTCCAGCCAGGAAAGCTGACTGCCAACTGCTAAATGGGGTACTACCACTGCACCTTAATCGGGGTCCTGACACACTGATTAACCAGCTCCTGATCCCTGAGATTTGACTACCTGAAGCTGTTCGCGCACTTACACATACACTCAGTTTTCCATCAGCAAACCTTGGGTATGCTGCTCCCCTGACCATAATGGCCTTCTCCCCAATTTCTACCCGTCCTTCAAAACTGGCTTCAAATGGTACACAACCCTCTCTGCTTCCACCAATGGAAATAATCCTTTTCTTCCCATCTCTATAAATTAGTTTCTCATTACTTATTGCTTTCTATCTTGAGTTAGTTATTTGTATATGTGTTTTTCCTACTAAATTATTGAGCATTTTAAGGGCCACAGCTGTGTTGCTCTCACCTTTGAGTCATCTGCAGCCCTACATGAAGAATGGATACACCAGCTATCTTCACAGGGAGGAGAAGGAAGGCACTGGACTTGGAAAACTGATTTTAGATCCTGGAAGACATGTTCTCAGGTAAAACTCATCTTTCTCGTCTGGAGGCCTGTCAGTTCTCCTGTTGGAGCTTAAACTCTTTGTAAGTACAAAGGAAATCTCTGAGGGAGCAGAAACACTTATATTATTCACTTGGGGTGTAGTCTTTGACTACTGCAAATGACAGTCAAATTCTTTCTGGAAATCAGATTTTAAAAGAAAGAAGAAAGGATTCAGAGCTTTCATGTGGGGGCACTGCAGGCAGATGTGCCTATTTCATCATAGTGCCTTATGCTGTGAAGGGGGTCATAGTTGAACAGTGTCGCATCAGATACCCTGCCCGCCCCCACCCGCCATAATTCACAACACCCAGTGGAGACCTCCTGTTACCTATCAGTCTCTGGGAAAATGAGCCTTTCATACATTTATTTCCTTTCATGCTACCAGATGTGACTTTGAATTTTTGTGGAGTAGATAACTAACATCATTTGGGTCAAAAAAAAAAATATCCAAAGCATATTCTTCCACAGGGAAATAAAATAGTGAGGTCAGCTTGAGTGATGTTCTTATTGGCCATTTTAAGGAGATTTGCCACAAATGTGGAGCTAATCAAAGAAATAGAGAAATTGGGAATAAGCTTTGGTATGAGCTGAATTGTGTCCTTTCACATGTTGAACTCCTAACTCTGAGACCACACTAGACTAGAAATAGGTCTCACTAAGGTAAAATGGGCGAAACATGTGGGCCCCACGCCAACATAACTGGTGTCTTTTCAAGACGAGGAGGTGAGGTCAGACTTCTGCACACAAAGAGTACGAGGCAGTGAGAATGTGGCCATCTGCAAGCTAAGGAGAAAGCTTCAGGAGAAAACACACCAGCCAATATGTCGATCTTGATCTTGAACTTACAGCCTTCAAAACTGTGAGAAAATAAATCTCTTGTTTAAGTCACTTCTGTTGTTTAAGTACTTAGTTATAGCAGCCCTAAAAAAATATTACGAAGGGATTAGGGATGTGGTACAGAGTTTGCCTAACATGTGTAGAATGAGATCCTGGGTTCAATCCCCAGCATTGAACAGAAGGGAGGGAGAGCAGGAATAAAGGGAGAAAGGGAGGGAGGAAGAGAGGAAAAATTAATATGAGCACTAAGCCACAGGTCCAAAAATAAAGGAGATTAAGCTAAAAATTAAGATTTTAATAACTCTCTCCTGTGTCTTGTGACTCAGCTGGAGTCACGTGACAGTTTGAAAACTGTGGAAAGTCCAGGCATTCTGAGCCCTGTAAGTGACTGTGTCAACTCACAGACATTTTGGACCCTGCCCCACGTAAGGCCAGAGAACTCATTCCATACATCTTTGAGGGTCCTTGACAAGATGTTTAGACTACCAGGTAAAAATGACAGTGAAGTAGGAGCTTCAAATATATACTACTTATGGCAACTGCTATCATCGATCTAAAAGAAGCAAAGATCTCAGTACATATAATTTAGAAAATATACTTTCCTCTGGAATTTGTAAGATAATGAGTGTTTTCTTGGCTGACCATTAAATGTAGAATTCTTAAAACACACCACTGAGACCAAGTATCCTATTGGCTTAAAATTATGGTGATAATATTACATAACATGTGCTAAAAGATGCCTACAAGTTGTTCTTCTAACAACCAGCTGGTTTTCTCTATGCTAAAAGCACACTGCGGCTACAATGACATAAAGCCTCTTGCCTCAGATCTCATCAAGTTTCCCCAGTTTTGTGATTGCAGCACTTTCCCTATAAGACATTCGTTTTTCATCATTTACTTGTGTGGCCTTTGACAACTTGCAGGTGTTTGCTTAGAAAGAAATGTAATTTTCCCAAGATGACAAAATAATATGCTGTCCTAAATTCTGTGATGCAGGAGCAAATGTGGAAACTTGAGTTGATTCCTGCATTCTTCTGGGACATTATGTGGCAGCCCACAAACCACCTTCTTATCTGGGCATGGTGGAGCACGCCTGTGATCCAAGCACTCTGGAAGGCTGAGGCAGGAGAATTCCAAGTTTGATTCCAGCCTGAGTAACTTAGCAATTTAGCGAAACCATCTCTCAAAAATCAACAGGAGTGAGGGAGGTATCTCAGTGTGAAGACCCTGGATTAAAACCCTAGTACTGCACAAAAAAATAAAACAAAACAACAACGATTAAAAAGAAACTCCTCTATCCTCCCCACTACCACTGCTGTAGAGGATTTTGTTATTTAAGGGCTGCTGGGTACTTCCTGCAAAGCAAAGGAGGCACACAGGGGTCGCTGAGCGTCACCTCTGCTGGTGGCCCACATGGTCACACGTCCAGAAACAAGTCTATTGGGAGGTGAGACTGAGAGCTGAAGCAAGCCTGGGATTTGGGTCACGCCCTCTGAATGCCAACAGGGAACCCCAGTACTCTGACTCTTTCCCTGTGAATTAAATCATCCATGTCATCACAGAAAACAAAAGTTGGGCTGGCCAGATCTACTTTTACTCACATTTCACAAAAATACAGATGATTTCCATCATATCTAGTCTGCGGGTGATTTTAGGACATTATACACTCAGATTTTGGCCCAACCAATAGCTTTAGAGCAGCTCTGTTCCACAGGACCATACGCAGGCCACATGGGTCATTTTAAATTCTATTTGCCACATTTAAAAAGTACAAAGTGGGGATGGGCACATAGTTCAGTGATGTTGCCTGGTATACACAAGTATCTGGGTTATATACCCGGGACTCCAAAAAAGCAAGAAGTAACAGGTAAAATTGATACTATGCTTTACTGGGTACACAGTAATCTCTTAGCATCCACGAGAGGTGAGTCCAGTTCCACTCCCCACACCAATATCTGAGGATGCTCAAGTCACTTCCAAAAATGCTGCAGTATTTGCATATAACCTGTGCACATCCCCCTGAATATGTTCAGTTATCTCCACATTGCTTATACTACCATATAAATGCCATATAAATAATTGTTACACTGACCTGTTTAGGGAAAAATGACAAGGAAAAAAACCTGTACATGTTCGGTACAGAAACAATTAATTTTTTAAATACATTTTTGGTCTACTATCAGTTGAAGCCATTGACATGGAACCCAGGGATACATGAGCCCGCTGTCTACACACTGGGATGCAGGGCATCCAAAACTTACCACTTCCACGTGTTGTCAAACGAAAAAATTGGTGAAATATTTTATTTTCTTTTTTTGTACCAAGTCTTCAAAATCAAAAACGTTTTCACATACCTTCTCAATTCAGATGCCAAACTTTGACCAGAAATGCTTGGTCTGTGATTGTATTTCATAAAATCTATAGCTGAAAAAGATTCGTTCACGTACTCAAGTTGTTTCAAACAACAGATTCATGAGATTTTAAATTTAAACTAATTATGACTAAAATTTCAGCTCCTCAGGTATACTAGATATTTTTCAAGTGCTTAACAATGACATGTAACTACTGGCTACTGCACTGGACAGACCCTGCACATCTACTACATGTGGTCGCCAAAACAAATAAGCATGACAACAATACTACAGGATGAGTCAGACACGACAACTCTTTCTGAACGGGAGAGGCAGAGGATGGTACGAGACACATACACAAATAGCGACAACCTAAGCAGGTTTTGATGCACGGTGAATATAGAAAAAGGAAAACACTCCAAGGAGAAACGAGGGAAAGGAAGGCTGGTAGTGTAGCTCACAAATAGCAGTTAAGGTTGGGCATATGCCTGGACCAGTGGGAAATGAGAGTTTAAAAATTAGCTGCAGGCAATACTGCCCATAGCATCAATGAGCAGACCAAAGAGTATTCTAAAGTGCACTGACAATGCACTTAGAGACCTGAGAAAGTTGCCAGTGAGGAGAACGGATTTGAGCTGTGTTTTGGAAAGATTCACTTGGCTTTGATGTGAATGATGGTTAGAAAGGGAAAGAGTTTGGTGGCTAACAGACCGCTTAGCCAGTAGTCTAAGCAAAATATAAGGAAAAAATGGGGGAAACACTAGGAGAGGAAATAAAATCAGAAATTTGATTACATATGTACATGAGGACCTCAGCATGTTGGCGATTTGGGGAAGAAGTCAAAGAAAGTTAGGAAGAGTCAGAGAGTTGTGCAGCAATTAAAACAAGGAGTACTGAAGAAAGGGTGGATGGAAAAAAGTTGTATCTAGCATCTTTGCATACAAATGTTTTAAAAGAAGATTGAAATATATGTACATATGGGGTGGGGACTTTGGGTGGACAGGAAAAGAAATAAAAATATATTTATAGAGCTGACAATTAGAATGTGTAACTTTTTAAAAAATAATGTATAATTAGCTGTCTGTATCCACAGAGTCAACTAACTGTGGATCAAAAATATTTTTTAAAATAGCTGCATCTGGCACTGGGTGGTTAGCTGAATGGTTAGAGTTCAATCCCTGGCACCAAAAAAAAAAGCTACATCTATACTGAACATGTACATAGTTTCTTCCTTGTCGTAATTTCCTACACAGTACATATAGCAACTATTTACATAGCATTTTCAGTGTATTAGGTATTATAAGTAATGCCGAGATTTACAATATATGGGAAGATATGCAAATACTGTACCATTTTATAAAAGGAATTTGAACACCTGAGGATTTTGGTGTCCACAGAAGGCCCCGGGGCCAATCCCTACAGCCATCAAGGATGACTGTGTACTACTGCAATGTAGAAAGTAGAAGTTGAGAATATTCAGTTATGGTATTATTCATTACTAAGCAATACAGCTGTTCAAAATTGTTGCTCTGGAAGTATTCTAAAGGATTTCAGAAACTGCCCAAAATACAGTCTTAAATAAGGTATTGAAGTTTGGTCAGTAAGATTCCAATTTTATTTGAAGAGGATATGTACCTACATGCTGTACCAGAGAGAAAATGTGTGTGAGGACTCACACCAAGCTGTTACCTGGCAGGAAACATCTGGGGAGTGAGACCGAAAGGGGAAAGGGCTTTCATGTTTTATATTTTGCTATTATTTGAACTTGGTACAGAGGGCATATTATTTTTACTTTTAAAAAGGCAGAGAAAGAAAAGGATGCAATATATATTTAGGGTATTTAGGCATTCAGAATAAAGACTGAAAGGATGTTTATTAAAAAACTCTAGGTCATATTTATTTTCTTGTTTATAAGCCTTTTTATATTTTAAAGTAAATGTATAGTATTTCCACAATCAGCAAAAAATCATAAATGGAAATAATCTGTAATTCCAAAGATACAACCATTTTAAATCTCTTTGTAAGGCTAAAATCATAGGGAGGGGTGTGCTTTAAAAAGGTTGGATCCAGTTTCTTTTGCTTTTGTGGGGTTCATGCTTACGCCTGTTGGTGCTGAAGCTATTTCCACTTTTTTTTTTTTTTTATGATTTCCATTCACTGTAGCCAAAAAGGAAAATCGAGGCCAACCACAAGGCAAGCCTTCCTGCAGGAAGACAAAAAGCCTCTGTAACCTGCGGAACAAAAACTTCACCACTAGAACGTGACTCTTTTGTTGTGAATGACTTCAGTTGCTGGTGGACAGAAATTCTGAAGGAGAACAAAGAACATGGGAACGATTTCAGCACTTGGTTGTCATTCCAGGGCAGGCAGGCTAGTAACCTTATATCATAATGATGGGGACAAAGAACAAGGTGTCCCATTCACGGTGAGGCTCCTGCAACCAGAGGGTCTCGGGTCCTTGCCGAGCCTTTCACTGGAGTGGAAAAGAAAAGAAACTTCCAAGGAGTGTGAAAGGGGCTGAGAGCAGGTAAATCACCAGCAGCCATCTAAATAGCGGCAGAAAACGGGTAGAAGAGATGAAAAGACGCCGTGTGATCATTCGCCAACGGCACAGTGTGCACTAAATCAGCGTCTTTTCTGTCTGATGCAGTTGTTTTTACTGAACAGTTAAGCACCCAAGGAAATACCAGTTGGCTTTTAAAGACAATTTATAGCCGGTCAGCCTCATTGCACCTGGCTGTTTTGACAGCAGGTTTTGTCAGTTTACAGTAGAGGATCTTGTCTACGCTATAATCTGTCACTAATGCAACTAGACTTTTGGAAAAAATTGCATAGCTCAGAGGCAAATCTCTCCCTTCCATACACCCCTGCCCCTTTCAAAATGGGGGAAGGCAAAAGCCTCTCCTTGTGGCAAAACCTCCCTTTTTGGGGCACTGACAGAGTCTGACCCACAACCCCAGTGGGTTCGCCTGCTTCTGGGCACACAATTAAGGACTTTCTTTTTTGTTCCCTCCAGTCTAACTGCTGCAGAGAACAGCCTTGTTCCAAGCCAGGAAATTTGGGAGCTAGCTCTCTGAGCTCCCAACTCTTCCCAGCTTCCAGGCCACACCAAGAATGTCTGGGAGCCTCCTAACAGCCTGGCTTAGGAACAAGACACAAAGGGCTTCAGAGAAACATCCCCACCACTCCCAAGTAAAACACCAAGGGCAAAGCTTGGCCATTCGTGACCAGACAGACCTTCACTTGTTCTCCCTGGACTTTGGTATTTCATGAGTGGTCTGTCTTGGAAGTCATCTTCTTAGAAACCTCAGGACCTCATAATACGCACGCGTTCAGAGCGTTGCCTCACAGGTGAGGTGCCGCCCAGGTTTGGTTTTGTTTTTATTATTTTGCTCCCAGAAGGATTTGACCAAATAAATAACATGTAACAGGTGACATGCATTCTTGAACAACAGGAAAAGCATCCTTTCAGAGAAGAATGAGCTAATGGTAGCTAGCGGCAGATGCTTTCCCCTATGTGGTGGGAAAGGACAAAGATATGAGCAGAGGGATGAAAAGGTAAAGGAGAACAGCCCTCCTGTTCCTTCATTTCATGGGTCACAGACATTCATTGACATTCAGACACTCCCAAGGGGAAGCTCATGTAACCGGTCACGAAACCAGAAACGAGCAGGCTCAAGGACTGCTGGCCTGAGCTCCTAGCAGAACTTCTCCTGGCCAGAGAGGTCTGCCCCAGCCATCCGGGCCCACTGTGGTGGGCAGGCCTGGCCTGCAGCTTCCCTGGGATGCCGCCCTCGGGGCTCCCACGTCCTAGCTCATGCCAGGGTGAACATCTGGGTGGCTGAGGGCCTGGGCCACCCGGGAGACTCTGAGAGGAGCAGAAGCTGGGTTGAACAGAAGAGGAGAGGTGGCTCTGGGCCGGGTGAGTCCCATGGGCCCAGGGCTGGCCGGGAAACATTTCTACTCAGAGCTGCTATAGACAGGAAGGGAACACAGGACCCTAAAATCAGAGAAATGGTCTAACTAGGTCATCTAGGAAGGGAGGCCAGCCTGAGACCTCAGGGCAGAAAGGTGAGAGGCACCTGGGGAAATAAAGGGTGGAAGCCACGGACCCACAGGTCAGACAAAAGCTCAGCACACCAGATCACCTGTTTGTTTGGATATATCCAAAGACCAGAGCTGGAGGCCAGCTGCTCAAACACTGGGGCATTAAGCCGTTGCCTGGTGACTCCAGCCAAAATATACACACTGCTTTGCGAGACCTTATTGAACACACGTGTTCACCCATGTACCATGGGTGCTTCGGACAGGGACCAGGGCTCACCCCATGGGGACAGGCTGAATCAGGATGGAGAGCCTGGCATTGTCTTGACTTATACATAGTCCAGCTCAGTAAGATCACTGCTTGTATATATACACACTGACTGAAAAAGTATTGTCACAATTGACAGGCTAAATAGCAAGCTCGACTCTTCATCACAGACTCTCCTAAAGCAAGCGTCTTGAGTGTACCTTTGGTATTCCAGAGCTTTCAAGCCAGTCTTGGAAGATGTTTTCAACAGACAGCTCAAGCCTTTAAAAATAAAACAACAAAAAGCAAAAGATTAGAAAGTTACAGAGTGCTTGCTGCATAGAATGCTTCTCTCTCACTACTTGGGCACCTCACAGCACCAGCCTTCCAGGGAAGGAACAGGGGTGTGGAGAAGGAGCAATGCTCCCTGGGCTAAAGTGACAGAAGGACCCTGTCAAGTGAGTAGAGCTTCTCTTCATCAACAGCAATATCTGCACAGTGAAATTGAGGAATCGCAGGAACACTGTATCATGGGAGTGCTGGGGCTCGAACTCAGGCCCTTTTACTTGCCAGGCAAGCGCTCTGCCACTGAGCTAAATCCCCACACCCTCTAACAGGTTCTTTTACTGCTCTGAAAGGAACTATTGGCTGGGAAAGCCAATTCAGGGAGAATTAGACATATTCACGTCAGCATGGCTGCTTCCTGGACAATGGCAAAGCTAAGTGACAGTAGAGCATTATAGCGTTTAGTGGAGGAATGTGAACTTCAAGGTAATGATGGCTTCAATGAGCAAAAACTACACACATCACTATCAGACCACGGGAAGGTTTGGATGCAGGGAAAGAGCATGGCTTCCTCTGCCTGTGCCAAAGCAAGCCCATATCAGTCTGCCTCATTTGAAGTAATGCATTGTGATTGCTTGTTACATCACCTGAAACTATTTTGCTTTCCTACTCTAATGAATTGTCCACTCCTTAAAATGACTAAGTATCCAACATAGTCAGGGTCAACAGACCTTACACTGTATCTTCTTGTCTTCCTTGGCTAATGCGAAACCACTACCTTCTACCCGCTTCCTGCCCTCCCAGTATCTCCACTACAGAGGAGCCCTCCTGGACTCCTCACAGGCCAAAATGAGGCCTCACCAGTGCACCTAACATGCATCTGCTCCCTGCCCTCTTAGTCACAGCATCCATCAGTTTGCAACAATGAGTTATTTGATTACTTCAACCTTATTGTCTCCCTATGAGATCTAATCCCAGTACTTGTAACAGTTCCTGGCATGCAAGAGCAGACAGACATTTTATAGGTAAATGAATGAAATACATTTCGGTGTTGTCCCAATAAAAATTATTCATTTTTAAGATAATATTCACCTTTCCCGTTAAGATATTTCCAAGTTGTTAAGCTCTGCATCTTTTTAAAAATGTTTAGGTGCATAAATATACATATTCCTTCCCTCCCTCCTTTTGGAATTGAGAAGAAGCTTTGGACAGATACAGTGTTATCTGCACAGGCCAAGTGCCCCGCACCACCCCAATGGGCATGACGGGGGAAGGCGGGGAGGTGTTAGCTTGGGAGGGGCTGCAGGTGGAGGGGCTGACTGAATTGCTCGTCCCTCTCTTGTCACAGGTGCACCTTTTCTTCCTCAGCCAGGACAAAAGCGACAGTTACACGAGGAGGCAACTACTGCTACAGAAAAAAAATACATGGCAGGAAAGAAAGTTACTCAGAAAAGGGGGTCTGGATTCGCATGAATGCTCACGTCCCTCTATGGGACTAAAGGCAGGAGAAGGAGAGGTGTGAGAGGACAGAGGGACAATGATGACCACTCCAGGCCCTCCTGGTTCCCACAATCACTGAAATTCCTGCATGCAGCACCACTGCTGGGCCATCCTACTACTACTTGTCATTTAACAGTATTAATCAGTACAAATGGCCAGTCTCCCCGTCAACAGTGTGTGGGAGTATGTGTTCACCTGTGTACATGGATGTGGTCACACACGTGTTCATGTTGGGAGCAGACTTGATTTACTTGGGAAAGGGCCTGGAAATGCCCTGGCCAGGCACAGTGGATCTGCAGGAGGTGGACAGTAAGGTCGACTGGCCACTTAGCAAGAAGTACAACTGAAGAAGGTCAGAGAAGAGAACGGACCCTTGGCCCAAATCAGAGCAGGCAAGGTCGCCACACACACACCAGAGCCCTCCTCAGCTGTGCAGAGGGAGGGCTGGGGGACAGGAAGACATCTCCACCTGAAGAACTGTCCTCCCCAGGGGCATGCGCAGGGGCTGGTAAGAGAGACAGTGTGCATCTGTTTCTAATAAGAATGGGCCTTCAAAATGGAATACTACTCGACTATAAAGAATGACAAATTTGAGACATTTGTAAGAAAATGGATGCACCTGGAAAATATAATGTTGAGTGAAATAAACCAGACACACAGGCTTAAATACCATATGGTATCTCTCATTTGAGTGAGGCAAGTACAGAGAAAAATAAAGGATGGATAGAAGGAGACAAGGGGTGGATCTTGTGAACTTATTGTGGTCAACTTGAGCAGGAACACCCAGCTGAACTGAGTTGGTGTGGATCTGAGTGTAGAAGATCCACCTGAAGATTAAAGGAGAACGGGAGCAGAAGACAGGGGCCAGTTGTTTCCCAGCTCTGTTGCAGCTGGTTCTCCGGAAGGGGACTTGGTTGTTCTCGTCGCAGAAGGAGCTTGGCTCCTTGCTGTCATCGAGGATGGCTGCTGTGACTTCAGGGGAGCTCTGGTCTCCATCTCTGTGGTGAGCATTGTATCCTGGTTCCAATAAAGATTTCCTTAGCCATCATCTGCCAACATGAACGGACATGGGACAGTACTGTGGGCTCCCAGGCCTTGACTGGATCTTTTGGGTCTCCAGTGCATAGACAGACATACTGCACTCTTCCTGCATTTGGCTTATGGATGAGTGTTGTAACTTGTAAATATCCTGTATTAAATCGGTTCTCTTGGAAACCACTGGCTCTAGAAAGGTAACTAATATAGATTTCTTGCAATAGGGAAGTGGTCCAAAGGAACAAGGGCAAGAAGTAAAGAGGAGGGGAAGGGGGAATAAGTAGAATAAAGATATGCTATGTACAGAACCTAATAAACTCAAGGAATATAAACATTATATGCTATAACATGAGCTAAGATTAATAATATCAACAAGAATGAAAATAGGGATGGAAATTAGAGGAGGAGGGAGGGAGGGAAAGGGATTAAAACAAAAAGAAACAAGCCATGGTATGTACATGTACCCACACCCCAAGATGATTGTAAACTGCACGTACTGCAAATATGTACTATTAAAATTTTAAAAACTGAGAAAGAAAAGACCAGGCTTTCGATTAAGCAGTCTTGCTTTCCACATAAGTTTAAAACTCAGTCTTCTCAGTCAGCCTCACGCATTTCACTAGAAAAGAAAACAACGTCAACTTTACTGGGATGCAGGTAGGAATGCGTCCTTCACGGTGTCTCTTCTTGCCAGAGAGGGACACGCCTGTGCCTGGAGCACTGAAGCAAAACTTCTGTCATTTATCCTTCTACAGATACTCAGGGAAGCCTTGGAGCAAGTCTGACCTCTCTGGGTGGAGATTTGCTGCTTGTGGTCTCTGTAACACTTCCACAACTTATGAGGAAGATGCAGCATTCAGAAAGGACTTAGAAAGCACACTAGCAATGATCAAAGGGGCAGGCACACTGCATTTGTGAGTGAGGTCAAGGGAACTGGGATTAAATGTCCCGAATAAAGATGTCTGAGGAGCAACTTAATTGCCATTTTCGAGTGATTTTATAAAAGATGGTGAACAGCTGTTGTGCATCACCATGGAGTAGTGAATGAGGACATGGACATAAATCTCTTTGGGGAATTTTTGCTTAAAGACATTTCTCCAAGTGGCATGGAGGAGGGGCTGTGGAGCCCCGGAATGTTGCTGAGTGAGGTCCAAAGTCCTCGTCAGAGAGGCTGAAGAACCTGCACACATCTTTATCCATATGGCGAACATCCAGTGAAGTCCTATCGGGCCCAGGTCCCTGGGAAGCCAAGACTGAAAGACCCAGGGGGTGACGGTCTGAAGCCGTGTGGCAGTGCAAGCAGTGTTTGTAGAGGTGAGGATCCCACTGGTGTGGGACATGAGGATGGGGACAGCAAGGATCACAAGGATAGACTTCGGCGCCTGACATTGTTGTAGAGTAAGGGGGCAGGGTGAGCAGAGACGGGTCATCTCTGAGGTAGCAAGCAGAGCGGTGAGAGAGACTGGAGCTGGCTGTCCCAGGAGGACCTCAGAGGCCCTGACATTCAGAGGATGCTCTAAGGCATGGCTGTAAAGAACAGAGTTGGAGACCGGAACCAAAGCAGAAGAGGATGGGCACAGGGAACCCATGTGGGAGGCAATGAGAAGAGGCTCACCAGAAGTGCAGGGCCAAGAGATGGCATGTGGGCCGGGGCCCTATCAAGCTCTGCTCGGTGACTTTCTGTAGAAAGTAGTGACTACACACAATTTGCCTGTGCCAGTCTGTGGCCGACTCTAAGATTTTGCTCCTTGGTAACTATTAAGGCAAACTCTGCTTTGCCATATTTAGTATTTGCATACATACAGATACTACTGTATCATGCAGTGGCACTAAAAACAAAAACTCCTTCGTCCACTGCCAAGTGAAGGCACAGAAATAGTAGCTATGGTTTACTGAACACCTATGATGTACCAGACACTATGCACCAAATCTCATTTGAACTACAGTGTCTCTGCAAGGCCAGTACTGTCATGCTCATGTCTGAGTTGAATAAGTGAACATTCTGAGAGGTTGAGGAGCTTATCCAAAGCCACACAGACAGTACTTGAAGAGCAGGGTTCAAACCTGCATTGCCTACAAAGTCCCAGCTTTTCTTTCTGTGCTAAACTTAGGCCTCAGAATGAGCTGGTTTCTGTCACAATGCAGCTAAATCCGCAGAAGCTGAGAGCTTGCGCTTGCTCCCAACAATGCAGACTCTCCCTTCTCACCAACAGCTCTCCTGCTACAGCTGCCCTTTTTGTCAGCCCTTCCACTGTAATTTTGGAGTGATGGGGAGACCCTTGAGAGGGGCACAGTGTGAGGGCTGGAGAGCTCCTCCTTCAGCTGCATCCAGGAGCAAAATCCATTATCCCTTGAATGGAGAGAACATGTGTTTGCAGATCACTTTCCTTCGGAAAGGTTCAAGGCATCTTATAACCATTATCACTTCATTCCTCATAATATCCTTGTGAAGTGGGTGTCAATTGCTGCGTGGCATTTTAGCAGATGGAGAAACTGCCGCACAGGAGGATTCTGGCCAAAGTCGGCGCAGACAGAGAGCTAACAAAAAAATTCCCAGTTTCTAAACTTCAATATCAGTGTAGACATCTCTGGGTACTGCCAATATGGAATAAGATGCTAAACTACCAGAGAAAGACGCAAGCATTAACTTCAGCTGCTACGACACAGCAACCAACAAACAAAAATTAAGGTACCGTAAGTGGCCTTGCCTCCCACAGAAATGATAAGAAACCATATGAATACGTTTAATTTTCAGGGAGGAAATGGACTGTATGTTTTAGGAGAAGGACAATACTTATGTCGTTTTGCTGTTTTGATCATAATTACTGAGATGGCAATGCAGGTGGATATTTAAGTCTGGACTTGGATACACAGCAGTGGTTAAGCTAAAAGTTGACTTTTTCACATCAAGACACTCAGAGTCTAAGCCAGTGGTTCATTTTTTCCCTCTGAGATCATGTGGCTTAAATAATCACAACAGACAAGCAGAAGCATTTCCACTTAGCCAGAACCCGAGCCTTACAGGAAATTACTCTTCTGCATGTCTGATCACTATGGAAATTGATTTTATACAGATACCTAAAAAGTACACTGGTCCACGACTACATGTCCTCCATGTCTGTACTGGCGAGCATGTCCTTCCCGCCTGGTTATGAAATCTAGCCTCCCAGGTACTGGGAAGAGCAGGTGGGTTCACCTCTGGCTGGCAGCCCTCGCTGCACTTGGACAGCCCACAGGGCTGCTCGCTCCTTCTGGGCTGCACATGCAGAGGAGAGAATAAGCTGGTCACGCTGGCAAGATACCAGTTAGGAAAACTAGCTATGTTTACAGCTAAAAAAGTGACCAATTCTTTTCTTCCTGATGTTAAAGTACAGAGAAATAACCACAGGCTTGCATGAAAATGGTGCCTCACATGCCTGTGTAGCCTTGCTCAGGAGATTTCTGAGGTTGGGGTGAAAGGGATGCGGAGTTGATTACTAGCCGTATCTGCTACTGTGTCAATCAACTTGTTGCTGATCAAGTGAAATGTCTTTATCACTCTTGGCTCTTGCCTTCAGCCTCTCGAGACTTTTTTTCTTTTGGTACCAGGGATCGAACTCAGGGTCGTGCGCCTCTTGAGATTTTAAGGATCCCATTCTACTAGTGTGTCCAAGGAAAGCACAAAGCCTCGCCCACTTTCACAGGAACTAAACGATAGATTTAAAGAATTCTGAAAGTACAGGTAGGCAGTGGAAAGGCACTGGAGACCTCAGAGCTCGCGGTCTGAAATGGAAAATGTCCTTATTCTAGAGTGCGACTTAATCCTGTGTGGATTTTTAAATTTCAGTGATTTCCATTTTTAAATTTTCTCTCTACATGTGGATACAGACAGTGTATGTCTCAAAGCTTTGCACATAGTTTCTTATTTTTCTGATCAGAATATGGCATTTTGTGCTTGGGTGGACAGATAATGAAGACTGCTGGGGTAGTATTTACAAAATGAATGCTCCTTACTTTTGTGGGGTAGGAAAAGTCCTAGATTAAAACAAACACGTGAAGCTGCACACACAAAAACAATAACCGATGGGCAAAGAACGAACCAAGATCTGGGATGACAGTGGAAAAACAGGCAGGCAAGGCACACGGGACCCAAACTCTCCAGGGTGCTGTTTGGTGGGGGAAGCAGCACCAAAGACTCCTCTGGATTTCCTTCTGAGCACTTCTGTTTTCTCTTATCTCCTACTTTTACCTTCCAATACTCTCTCCCTTTCCATGGACTCCAGGGACAAACGCTTTCTCCCACTGTACTTCCAACACCAATTCATTGTGTAAGAAAGATCAGGTTCATGCTTGACTCCCCTATTCTACTTTCACAGCTAATCCACCAAGTCATATCTGTGGCAACTCTCAATATTCCTCAGATCTGCTTATTACATTCAGGCTCCAAACCCACGGTCACGATCTCTACCATACTTGTAGTTCTCACAATGTTTCATTTGCACAGTGCTAGGGGTTTTGATTCGGTCTCCTGGCTTCTACTCTCCCTGGCCCTATCTACCTTCTACACTGCCCCCAATCTGCTGGTGGCAGTCCCATCCTGAAAGCCTGAAGCAGGACATATTTGACTGAAGACTCAAGACTGGAACTGAGGACACCCTTCTTTGCACACTCCAGGACTCCAAACATCACCAGAGCACTTCCTACACTGATTCTGAAGTCCTGTTTTGTCCATGTCTTCAGTAATCAGCCAGAAGCTCCCTGAGGGCTGGACATGGGATTTATTCCTGTCTGTTCCCCAGCATCCTGCCTAAAATCTGCTATGGCAGATGCTGAACAGAGAATTTTAAATGAATTGAAGCAGGAGAACAACGCAGAGGTACTGTGACATGCAAGCTGACTGGTCTGATCTGAAAAGCCTTGCCCTGTTCAGAACAGCTCACGTGCCTAACAGATGTGCCCAAGGATCAGTTTGCAACCAGGGCCAAAGATTAGAGGCTCCAGGGGGTAGGTGTGGGGCCTTTGGAGACCTAGACAAAATTGGTACAATATGTTGCATAGGTAATAGAGTAAACAGTCTGTTTTAATAGCCAAACTAGATTCTGAGATTAGCAGGCAAGAGGTTTAAGTTTTAAAATATATTCTGATATAATTGCTAAGGTAGATTCATTGCAGGAATGAAATCACCTTAGCTTTCCAAGAGATGTTTTTTAAAAGGAGGCTTAAATCTGCTAAGCAAACATCCTAACTGACAGAGGTACCCTGTCCAAGGGCATGTAGATGGTAGCCACCATCTTAACTTCCACAATCACAAGAGTCTCTGTCAGCTCAGTGTGTTGCCTCAATAAATATTCACAACATAAAATCCAGGTCCTCCAGAGCCAGAGGGCTCAGGGGCCATCCAAATGAACTCCATAACCTTATTATGAAGAAGATTAAAAGACCTCCCAAACTAAAAACGCACTTAGTTGCTTCAGTGAAAATTGTTATCTTTATGCCCTTCTGAAAGAATGTGTAGTTATTGCTCAGAACAGGCAGGTAACAGCCTATGGAGTTAATATACTATGTCTTTGAATTTTCTCTCCCGAAGTACCCTCTACTTTAGTTCCCATAGAAATTGCCCCATTCTATCAGAGGACCTGAAAAGTTACTCAGGAGTAGGTTCAAAAGAAAAGGAAAATATGTATCTTGCAGGTTGTTCTTGGTCTAAAAAATCGTGGCCACATCTGATCTGATGTTTGCACAAGGAAAACTCATGTGTCTACTTAAAAGGGGGGATGTAAATCTGAAACATTTAAGACCTTCCAAATCAAGTTTCAGCTCCTTCAAGCATCAAGCACCCTTCTGAAAA
Organism: Hystrix cristata; assembly: GCA_004026905.1. Taxonomy (NCBI): domain Eukaryota; kingdom Metazoa; phylum Chordata; class Mammalia; order Rodentia; family Hystricidae; genus Hystrix; species Hystrix cristata. The sequence continues at coordinate 8,172 of PVJO010004305.1, read as the reverse complement.
AGCTAATTATCTTGACCAATTACTAAGGCCCCATGCAATCTTTGTGGATAAGACTTCCACCAGCAACAAAAGGCATGAACATGAGAGGTGGCAATAAAAGAATTTATCAAGTATGTTAATTCTGTATGATACACTAGCTTACTTTATGTGTATGTTTCCACTTGTTTTTTTTTTTTTTTGGTGGTGCCGGGGATCGAACTCAGGCCCTTGTGCTTACAAGGCAAGCACTCTAATCACTGAGCTAAATCCCCAGCCCTTGTTTCCACTTTTAAAAAGACTAACAATAATACTCCTGTAAAAAACAGAGTTTGGAGGCTTTCTGAATGGAGCTTGGAAGATGGGAAATTTAAATGCTTAGAAAAATCTCCACATGATAACGGCCCCCAAATTCTCTCCTGGTGGCAGAAGCCCTGCTATTTTACGCTTGAGACACCCAATTTAGACCACTTATGAGACAGGCTCAATAACATATAGGAGGCAATTGGCACTGCACAAATCTAAAACTAACTGTGTCGAAGAATTCATTTCCACATTTGGAAATCTATTATATGCATAAAAATCATAACTAAAACAGAGTCAGAAAGGAGGAGCCTTCAAGTCCTGAAAGAAAACAACCTCCAACCCAGATTCATGTACCCAGCAAAATTATCTTTCAGAATTGATGGAGAAATAAAACACTCCATGATAAAGAACACCTGAAGAAATTCATGACCACTAACCAGCACTCCAAAAACTTCTGAAGGATATTGTAGAAAAAGACAATGAAAACAACAATTCCAAGAATCCCAATACGATGAATACACCAGGCAAGGCAAGCAATTAAACAGAAGGGAAAGAAAGAGAACCAACAATAGGAAAATAACACGACAAGGATAAGTCAATATATACCGGTTATAACCATCAATGTAAATGGTCTCAATTCACCAATCAAAAGAAACAGATAGGCAGCAAGGATCAAGAAACAAGATGCAACAATATGCTGCATACAAGAAACACATTTAACTCAAAAAAAAATTCACAGACAAAGTGAAAGAATGGAAAAAAATATTCCATGTGATAGGAATCAAGAAAAAAGCAGGGATACTATTCTATTTGCCGACAAAGTAGATTTCAAGCCAAGAATGATCAGAAGAGACAAAGACGATCACTACATACTTGTTAAGGAAACGATCCAAGAGGAAGAAATAACAATCATAAATATATAACATATCAAATATTGGCATACCCAACTATATAAAACAAACACCACTGGACATGAAGAATCAGATAAACACTAATACAAATGTAATGGGGGACCTCAATATGCCACTGTCACAAACAGATAGATCAACTAGACAAAAAATCAACAAAGAAATATCAGAGTTTAACCAAACCTTTGAACAAATGCACCTAGTAGACATCTACAGAGTATTCCACTGAACAACAACAGAATACACTCTTCTCAGCAGTACACAGAACTTTCTCCAAAACAGACTACATACTAGCTCATAGAACATGCTTAAGTAAATGCAAAGGAACTGAAATTATCCCATGCATATTATCAGATCATAATGCAATGAAATAGGAAATCAATGGCAAAAGAAACCACGAAAACTACATAAACACATGGAAATTAATTATGGGACACAATGAAAGCAGTCCTATATGGGAAATTTATAGTAGTGAATTTCCACATCAGAAAAACAATGAGCTTAGATAAATAACCTAAAAAGAAGAGCAAGTTAAACCCAAAGCATGTATGAGGGAGGTAATTATAAAGATCAGAGCAGAAACCAATGCATTTGAGACTAAGAAAACAATACAAAGAATCAATGGATCAGTTTGTTCATCCTAACAAGTGCAAGGCCCTGAGTTTGATCCCCAGCACCCCTCTAAAAAAAGAGTTTGTTCTTAGATTAAAGTTTAAATGAAAAATAGACAAACCCTTAGCCAACCTTATCAAAAAAAGGAAAGAAAAAACCCAAATTCATTCAATTAGAAATGAAAAGAGTGAAATCACAATGGATCCTGCAGAAATTCAAAGATCATCAATACCTACTGTGAGAACCTGTACTCTAATAAGATGGAAAATTCAGAAGAAATGGACAGACTCCTAGACACATATGAATTACCAAAGCTGAATCAAGAAGATATAACAACTCTAACTCAATATCAGTCGATGAAATTGAAGAAGTAATAAAAAAAAAAAAAAAAACAAAAACTATCAACAAAGGAAAGCCCAGGTCCTCACATATTCACTGCTGGATTCTACAAGAATTTTAGAGAAGATCTAATGCCATTATTCCTCAAATTCTTTAATGAAATTGAAATGGAAACAATACTCCCAAACTCATTTCTGGAATAAAGCATTACCCTGATACCAAAACCAGAGAAGGATCCAACCAAGAAAGAGAACTACAGGCCAATTTCATTAATGAACATAGATGCAAAAATCCTCAATAAGATCCTGGCAAACAGAATCCAGCAAATCGTCAAGAAGATTATACACCATGACCAAGTAGGATTCATCCCAGGGACACAGGGATGGTTCAACATACACAAAACAATAAATGTAATAAACTATATTAACAGAATCAAGAACAAAAACCACATGTTCATCTCAATAGATGCAGAAAAAGCATTTGACAAAGCCCAATACCCATTCATGATAAAAAAAAAACTGTAGAAAATTAGAATATAAGGCCCCTATATCGGACATAAGCCATATATAACAAACCAACAGCCAACATCATACTGCATAGTCAAACACTGAAAGCTTTCACTCAAAAATCAGGAATAAGACAAGGATGCTCACTATCACCATTCCTACTTAATATAGTTCTGGAAACATTAGCCAGGGCAATTAGACAAGAGAAAGAAATAAAAGGAATAAGAATAGAAAAGCTTCAAAGAAGTTAAATTATCACTATTTGCTGATGACATGATACTCTACACAAAAGACCCCAAAAACTCCACCAAAAGACTCCTAGAATTAATAACCAAATTCAGCAGTGTAGCAGGATACAAAATCAAAACTCAAAAATCAATAGCATTCCTGTACATGGGTAACAAATTCATCTAACAAAGGAAGTGAAAGACTTATATATCGAAAACTACAGTATTGAAGATTGAAGAGGATATAAAAAAGGAAAAATATCCCTATTCTTGGATAGGCAGAACCAATATAGTAAAAATGACCATACTTCCAAAACTGTGATACAGATTTAATGCAATCCCAATCAAAATACAAATAGCATACCTCACAGAACTAGAGAAAACAATACTAAAATTCATATGGAACCAGAAGAGACTTAGAATACTAAAAACAATTCTGGGCAACAAGGGGAAGACAGAAGGTGTCATAATGCCCAATTCGAAGTTATAGTACAAAGCTTCCATGATAAAAACAACATGGTACTGGCAAAAAACAGACCCAACGATCAGTGGAACAGAAAAGAAGATGTAGAAACAACTCCAAGCACACTCAGCTACCGAACCTTTGACAAAGGGGCCAAACATCTTCACTGGAAGAGGGATAGCCTCTTTAATAAATGGTGCTGGAAAAACTAGCTTTCTGCATGCTGAAAATTGAACCTAGACCCATATCTCTCACCATGAACTAAACCAAAATCAAAATGGATCAAAGATCTAAATATTAAAACAGAAACACTAAGTCTGCTGGAAGATAGAATTAGGTAAAACTCTTGAAGACCTAGGTGTAGGCAAAGACTATGAACAAAACCCTGATCCCCCAGAAAATATTACTAATGATCAACAACTGGAATCACATCAAATTAAAAAACTTTTGCACAGTAAAAAAAACTTCCAACAGAGTGAAGTGACAACCCACATAATGGGAAAAAACTTTTACCAGTTAATCCTCAAAGGACTTAACATTGAGAATATATAAAGAACTCAAAAATATCAGACGCCCAAAACTTAAAGACCAAGTCCAAAAATGGGCATCTGAAATGAACAGACACTTCTCAGATGAAGAAGTACAATAAATATATGAAAAAATGCTCAACATCACTGGTCATTCAAGAAACGTGAATTAAAACACAGATTCCATCTCACTTCAGAAAGAATGGCTATCATCAAGAAATTGGCCAACAAAAAATTCTGGCAAAGCTGTAGGAGAAAAGGATCTCTTTTCCACTGTTGATGGCAGTGTAAACTGGCACAACTACTAGTGAAATCAAATTTTTTGAGATTCCTCCAAAGACTAAAAGTAGAGGCTCCATTTGACCCAGCTATTCCCTGCCTAGGTATCTTCCCAAACGTTGAAAGCATTATGCCACAGTGATATATGCACACCCGTGTTCACAGCAGCACAATTTATAATAGCTAAATCCTAGAAAGAGCCCATATGCCTATCAAGAGATGAATGGACACAGTAAATGTGGCATTTATATACAATGGAGTACTACTCTGCCATAAAGAAGGATAAATTTGAGTCATTTGTAGGAAAATGGATGCACCTCAAGACCATAATCTTATATGAAATAAATTGGACATATAAGTTTAAATAGCGCTTTGTTTCTCTCATATGAGAAACTCAAAGGATAAAGAAGGAACATAATGGAGGATAGATATTGGGAAGTAGGAAGAACATGTTCAAATGGGAAGGGGTGGGGAGAAAGAGAATAGACAGAAAATAATGGAAACAGAGCTTCTGGAAATGGGGAGGGGAATAAGGGTTGAAGGAAGAGGAGAGAAATGGGGAAAAAAGAAGAATCAAGATATATGATGCACAGTTACAAATTCCCTAGCGGGGGGAAATACCCAAATAAACAACAACAAAAAAAAGGAGGAGCCTGTAGTTAAAGAAATATTTAAGATATCCCCCTTTAATGTATGAATATTAATTTTACTATTAGAAACTGTTTCAAGGTATTTAGTTTTAGGGTCCAAGTTAAGATAGGATAATAGGAATTTAACTGGGACGAACCTAGTCCACCTGTAAGAAAAGCCCTAAGTGTCCTCTACAAACCCTGTAGGGGGCTGAGCAGCCCGAAACTGAACCCTTCCAAGGACCAGAAGCTCCTTCCTTCCCAGGGCAGTGAGCCGAAGCTGAGGAGTGTACGGAAAAGAGCACGGGATGCAGCCACACAACCTCATTCCAGAACGTGACATCTCGCTCGCTAAGCAATCTCCGAAATGCTACTTAACTTCTGCAAGCCTCAGTTTACCCATTTCTAACAGCAGAAACAAATCTGCTTGGGCTCTACAACCCAGCCCTTCCACAGACAGCCACAAGACTCCGGCTGGGAACTCAGCCTCTGGGTACCTCAGTCCTCTTCTTGGTAAAATAGGAATGAAACCATAATATACCAAAGAACGTCATTTTGAGTATTAAGTGAGTATCTTCATAAAGTAAACTCCCGATAAAGGTTGGTTTATAGCAACCCCTCTGACGGTGATGGGATGACAAATGTTGTTACAAGGGCTGAGTGATACCTGTATGCAGATCCTGTATACAGTGCCTGGTATGTACAATATGATTATTGTAAGTGTAGCAGTCATTAATTGAGTAGTTACCTTTTAAACAGATGTCAGCTCCTTTAATCCTCCCTAGACCCTGCTAATTGAGGGCAGAAACCTGCAGTGTGGAAGGATTAAGTGACTTTGGTCAAACTTTCACAGTTAAGAAGTAGCAGATTTGGGTTAGAACCAATGATAACCTGACTTTACATCCAAAATTCTTATTACTACACCACATTTTCACCTTCAATTAAATAGTCTTTCCTTATATTAAACTGCCGGAGCTGCCCGAGTGTTTAGAACGTTCTTCTCTTACATTCTTTCCCACAGCAGCTGAGGCTACAGACTGTACCTGGATCTCTTTCTGTACTTCTCTCAGGGCTCCTGACGCTGGGGACCCTCGTGGTACACGCCAGCCACCAATGTCCACTTGGACCTGTCCCCAAGTCCGGCTGGGTGTCCTGTGGCCCGCTGGCTGAGCTAGCACCCTGCCTCTATAAAGAGAAAGACTCAACTCTCTACACTGTAATAAGCCAAATTAGTAGGGTCATTTTCAGCACTGTAAGTAAAACTGGACTCTTAATTCCTAAATCGGTCCTCACCTTTTTTCTTCCGGGATGCTCTTCAACAGCATTTGAAGAAAATCCTGGAAGAAGAAAAAAGAAAACCATTAAATACGTCCATCAGTAAATAACTTCCTGGACTAATGCCAGAGACTGAGTATTCCCAGCTGCTGACTGCTCACCTGCTAGTGGAACTAAACCTATGTTGACTTATTAGATTGTTTACTCAACTTATTAATTTTCCAGGGCTTCCATCCAATCATTTAAAGAGATTTGTTTTGGAAAAAAACCATGAACAAATTAAAAAATGTAATGTTTGTTACTTTGACCTAACTCAACAGTTTCTTTCACTTCACGTTTTAGCTGTTTTCAAAAGGCTGGCCTCCGTGGAAAGCACCATCTTTTTCTGCTTATGAGCTTCCCCAGATAGCCCCCTGGACACTCTGCACGCCTGGAGGCTAGTGACTAACTGGCAGATCTCCTGCAGTGTTCCATGGAAAGATAAAGACAAAAATCAAGATGATGAACAGGCTAGTCAAGGAACAAAGATGCCCACGATTCCAAACCTGGTACAGAAGCCTTGCGTCCGCGTGTGGTGGCTTCTCACAGTACTGTACAAGTGCTCAGTTGCTGCACATCTGAGGTGTTTACATGACCAAATTTTTTAACCAAAAGGCATCACACACACGCGCGCGCGCACACACGCACACACATTCTTTTGTTAACGAAAATTTCAAAAGTAGACCAAATAAGATAATTGTCATACATCCATCAACCCCCAGCCAGTTTTCTCCCATCTACTTCCTTGACTCCTATATTATTTAGAAGAAAACCCCAAGCATTACACAATTTCATCAATAAATGTTTTAGCAAATATAAATAAAACATAAGGGCTCTTTTAAAACATAACCAGAGTACCACAAGACCTGAAAAAATTCAAATACACATGTTCACTTATATTTAATTTGTACCTTGAGTATTGTGACCCAACTTTCCAATTCATCTAATCCTGGAATTTGACTCAGTCTTAACTGGTATTGTCAGATAAAATATGGGATACCCAGGTAATACGAATAGGAATACACTGAAAAATGACTCACTGTTTATCTGAAATTCAAATTTAACTGTATTTTTCTGTTCTGTGTTTTTATTTGTTAAACTTCAACCATTCGTCATCTGAATGATGGATAAGATATATTTTTGGATAAATACAGAACATGAAACAAGAACAATATTTAACTTTCTCAGAAGGTGGTATTGAACAATAAAGAAGACTCACACTTGAGGTTTTAAAAAATGGAAAATAATCTTTTCAGACAGGTCCTTTAAAGTGTAAGGCCAGGTGACCGAATATAACCAAATATGAGCCACATCAGACTGAAGTCCTTCCAGTAGAAACAAGGCTACAAACAGGGACCCTCGAGGTCTGACAGCACTCCCGTAACTGAGTGTGAGATGGAAGCAGCAGTACCGCTCTTCGTGTTACCAAACAGATGCAATTATAGGGATATGAGAATCTGCAAGCAATTCGTACAAGGTGTTCATTTTCTGCCATCACTACACTAGCAAAATGAGCTGTCCCGTCTCTTTGTGTCCTCGGGTAGTTTTGGTTCATGTCTTCCAGAAGCCAAGTCTCCCTAATAAGAGCACTGATGAAAGATTTATTCCTTGTAACCCCTGTTCACTTTCTAAGATCTACTCATCTATTACATCTTCACATAAAGTGAACAACACAAAGAATAACAAAACTAATATTTAAAGAACAGATCATGTAAAGAATATGTGGGAGACAGGACAACCCCAAATTGATAGATGCCTTACAAAAACACCTTGCATGGATATATGTGGAGAAAAATACTAAGGGAAACCAGAGTAGTATTTAGAATACAAAAAATTATGTTTGCTTAGGTTCTTGATATCATTATTTTTATTATTTTAAAAATATAAAATGTTGAATTAGAAATTCATTTATCATATTCTAATATATTAATAGACTTCTCTGTAAATTCAATATATTAGTGGATTACTTTGGTAGATTACTTTTTTTTTCTTTTTTATTTTATTTTTTAACCAAGAACATGTATTGGTACATTGTCCATATATTAATCACATTTAACATGTTTGTTTTGTACCTGTACATAGTGTC